>JAILXH010274678.1:5335-15696 GCA_023558415.1 Piaractus mesopotamicus | reverse complement strand
GCTGGAACCTATCCCAGCTGTCATTGGGCGGAAGGCAGGATACACCCTGGACAGGTCGCCAGTCCATCGCAGGGCACTCTCTTAATCAAACTGATGGCTAACCTCTTATTCCAGCTGCACAGAACATACGATATGCTAAAACTTCAATATTTTTGTTTTCTAATAACAATATAAAATACTTTCTCATTGCTCATTTAAAAGTGTGGATATTGGAAGAGCAAAAATAGGTATAACGCAAAATCAATAGTGTAGGGCAGGGTGGGAGGGAGGAAGACTGATGGAAGGTGTCAGAAAGAGAGAAATAAATCTCACAACTGACCTATTAGAGTGTGGAAAATAATGGCTACAGTCCCAGCAGCAACCATACAGAGCACTGCCTTGGTTCGGTCGCGTTTGCTGTTGACGAACACCAGCCCCACATTCTTGAAGTCGCTCATAGGCCCGGTGAAAAACTTCATCAGGGAATAGGCCAGGCCATAACTGGCCAGCATCTCTACTGCATCCTTTTTGACAGTCGCGATCCCTCTGTTTAAAGCCTATGAAGAACAAGAGAAAGAACACAAATCTATTAATCAATTCCACCACCTGGAGCTCGATCTTTTTGTTTACTGAGGCTAAATCTAGCCACTAAATTCCTTCTGAGCAAGCACTGCATTCTGTGGTATAACAATCTATTGAAAGAGTAAACAAAATAAACCTGAGGCATTCAGCCACACAAAGGGAGTTTTGTGTCCAGACTATAAACCACTACCACCTGGGTATCAATTAACACTAAATGTCATTCATGGCATGCCACTTTGAATAAGACCTGAATCCTTAGATTCCTATTGACCCTACCAAACACGATCTGGTTACTGAAGGCCCGACAATCAGTGTGATAGTGCTTTCTTTCATTGCGGCACTCGTCCAGAAACAGTGCAAAAGAGCTTCAAAATCAGCAAAAATCATAACCCCCTTTTAACCACCATTTATCTGTCTTTGACATGTGGCATTGTTGAATATAAAATAACAGCCTTAAGAGCTCATGTCTGGGTACTTTTCCAAAGTGGACCACCTGGGAACTCCTAATCAGCGTCAACAGAGCTGGCGTCAAACCCCACTGTGAGAGCAGCAAGTCTGTGATTTTACTGTTGCACTCAAATCACATACCGTGACAAGCATAAGAAAAACCTTGCATCTCCAAAAAGGTAACATCTGTTAATGCAATGAGATTAATTTGAGAAATAACCTGCGTTAGGGGTGGGCGATATGGCACAAATATAACATTATGATACCTCAAGACATTTTCAATGCATGAGTGCATCACAATTAGTAGGACGCAGTATGGTAAAAAACTTACATCACGGTATCATTAAAAAATCTCACAGTTTTAGTATATCATGGCAAATTTTACATACACACACACACACACATTATCTAAGCCCCTTATCCTTCTGGATCACGGAGGGTGCTGGGGCCTATCTTAGTTCTCACTGGGTGGAAGGCAGATACCCTGGACAGGTCGTCAGTCCATCGCAGGGCAGACACACAGACACATACAATCACACTCACACTCACACCTAGGGGCAATTTAGCATCTCCAACTGGCCTGACTGCATGTCTTTGGACTGAAGAATCTCGAGCACCAGGAGAAACCCACACAGACACGGAGAGAGCACGCAAACTCTACACAGAATGGACAAATTTTATTTACACATTTCGTATTTTTTCAAATATGTTTACCTAAGCAAATAAACAGAAACTGTGCATTGCACTTGTTATGTTGTGTGACATAGCCTTGAGGGAGCAGAGGCCAGATTTGAGCTGCTGGATTAACCCGACTCATCATAAAAACACAGGCAAAATAGTTTCTTTTTGGATAAACAGTAGATAGGCATCGGAACATGCGTCATATTAGATTAGATAATCACCTTAGCGTACGTCCAAATTGGCAAACGCTTAAAAGGTTACCGGCTTAAGACTATCATCCAATGGTCAAAAAGTTTGCATAAAATGGGTGATTTCTGGTGACACGGTCAGTCAAGCAGTTAGTGCGGCTCATGACGAAAGAAGAGAGCGAGGCTGTTTATTAGATCAACTGGTTTTTTTGAGTTACGAAGAAAGGGTTTTCTGAGTGTTGAGGGCAGGATATGTTCTAACCTTTTGAATGTTTATTCTTATTCGTCTCTTTTATTTGAATCAGTTAATCCTTTTTGAACATTTTAGTATTTTCTTAAGAGATGTATCATTTTTCCTTCAGCATTTGAAAACTTTTTGGACTGTTTTGACTCATTTATTCCTTACAATGACAATGCAAGCATGTAAGCACACAGCATCTTTTCTGGGCAAAAAAAACCTGCTGGAGTTTGGACTCCCAGAATGCTGTGCGCCTCTCCACAGCTCTTGTTCAGTTTCAATAAAATGTTTAGATGTTGTTGTTTTAATAGTCGAGTTGTGACACACTGGTGGTTGTGCTTTTTCGTGTCTTTTGGCAGGGACGCGGGAAGGTGATGGGGGTGCTGAAATGTCATGCAGCGTATATGTGATGTGACTGATGATGTCACACAAAATGATTTGCCTTAGTTAGTTAGTTAGGTATGTAGGTAGGTAGGCATGTATGTAAGTAGGCAGGTGGGTGGGTAGTTTGTTAGTTGGTGCTACAATGAGACCAGAGATAACAGTGTATAAATATAGCCTAACCGACATCAAATCGCTGATGCACATCATCTCTTTGCTCTCTCGTTCTGGACGAACTTCATGCAAATGAGCTGAGCAGCGACCAATTAGATTGTTGATATATGGAGCGTAATCTTGTGTCACACCCACAGGCATGCGGTACGATTTAACACTGAAGCACACATAGACCAGCAGATATAATGGTTGATAAAACAGTCTGAATATTACCAATCATTTGTGCTACCAGTGTAAGCTATAGCTGAGGACCAGGCCCAGAGACCATGGTCTGACACGGCTGGCCGAGTGAGGCGGCGCCACATGGGTTTGAAAACATGACAGAAACTTCCCAGACTTGACTATTCAGCTAAATGGGAAATCTTAACATGTTTTGCACTCTGTATGTCGCATTATCTGCAATTGTTTGTGGCTGCACTTGGTTTCAGCTGGTATATTAGCATGCGTCTTCGGATGGCTGGTAGCCTAGTGGAAGGAAAAGGGAGCCAGCAACTGTGAAGGGTGCCGGTTCAAAACCCAAGACTGCCTGGGTACTCCTGGTTGTGCCCTAAGGCAAGCCACTTAACCCACTGTTCACTCGTCTTGAAATGTTAACTCAATGTAACGCTCCTCAGGCGTCTAAAAATAAAAGAAAAAATTACATTTTCCACTTCCTCTGTGGAAAAAATGGTGTTCAAAAGTCTGTCTATGACAAATGCGTACAAAGACAAAATGGAAAAGGTTCAATGTCTGAGCTGATGGAAAACGCTGATACACAATGACATACTCATACCCCCCACTGTCTGGAGACCTTTCTCCTTCCTCAACACCACAATTCCTTTTGGACACTCTGTAATTACACTTCCTGTATCACGCTGTTTTCCACTTTCTCAGGGGAAAAAAAGCCCAAAAACAGCAAGTTAAGTTATCCTTTCGTTTATTCTTCTCAGATCTATATAGACAGATACAGCATTGTGTGAAAGTCTTCAGCATCTCAAAGCTATTTACCTAGACAGTAAGCGCTTATTTGTTCAAAAAAACAAAACAAAACATATAAGCACTTCTACTTTTACTGGCAAAAGCACACTTGCTGCAGAGATAAACTGTGTTAAGCAATTTCTTGGCTACCCAAGGCTTTTAGACAGTACAGTACAATCATCTGCTCTACTATACAAGTAGCTTTAAAGACCACAGTTTTATTTGGCCTTTTAATTTTCTTTCAATCTTTATTTACAGCCAGATATGCAGCCTAAAGGCAAACTCGTTCTGCTTTCTTATGGCCTGCTGTCTGTTGGCTGATAAAGGTGACCTAGTTGAAGGAAAATAAGATAGTGGATTCCACAAAGCCCTCGAGACTGTGACCCTCCTGTGTCCTTCCTTCATGGCACCACACTCACCCCTCAAGTCAGGAAGAGTGCAGATATGTCAACCTTCACGTCTACATGTACAGACATAGTGAATAAATCTCAGTCTCAGCACTGAGAACAAATGTTGAGCACTAAGGAGGAGAATACTGCTGTGCAGAAAGCAAAATGAGTGAGAAGGACATTTGGCCATGTGTTACAGATGCAAAGCAACTAAAATTCATTACACAATATAACATATATGTACATGGTATACATGGTATAAAACCTACAACAACACTGCTTTGCCTGATACAGTCATACCACGCTACTATGTTGATGTCTCTACCATGCTGAGAATGGTTCGCCAACCAAATAATATCTGGTCAGTGGTGTTCCTATGGTGATGGGCTACGGTCAGTAATTATACAACTACAAAGTGCACCTGAAGCACTGTGTGAAAAAAAGAGACTAACCTTCACTTACTAAAATTCCAGTCAGAACGGGCATTAAGCACAAGTTATTCATTTTTCAGGAAAAAAGCAATAGAAAAAAGCACATTTACCACAAAGGAAAAAAAAAACCAAAAGCTTGCTTTTAGTTTTCTGCAGGGATCCTTTTCGTCACCTCCAAAGTTCGGTCTTGGTTGCAATTTCTGTTTCTCACAATCCAAGTAATCCAAACACAGTGAATAATGTTGAGGTTTGGACTCTGGTCTGAGAACACCAGCAGCTTTTTTTTTTTTGATTTGCAAATTTTCTTCTTTTTTTGTCTATTTCTTTTTCTCAGTAAGGGCTTCTTGACAGCTATATAGGCTTTCAGACTCATAGCATTGAGGTGTCTTCTCAGAGAGGACAGATGGACAGAAACACTGTGGATTTTTTCAGACCTGAAGCAAGAGTGGAGCTTGATTTTCATCTCTCTCTCTTAGGTGAAAGCTTTTAGTATTGCTAGTGACAATTTTTGTGGTCTACCAGGTCTTCGTCTGGTTGTTAGAAGTCTTATTTTCTCTATATCTGGAAACGTGTTTATTTATACATGCAGTTTTTCATTTTTTTCCCCTTGATTTTACCCTTTCTTCTCCAAGTAAATTATTTTCTGTCTAATCTCCTCAAAATATCTCCTGCAAAAAAAGAATAACTTGTACTTAATGGCCACTCTGACTAGAAATTAAATAAATTAAGGGTGGTCTTTGACTTTTGCACAGTACTGTATATAGTACGTTTCTGTCCACTAAGTGCAAAATCTATGAGGGGTATAAAATGAAGTGGTGCTTATCCTTTTGTTTCAGCCCCTGTTTGAAGACTTGGATCTAATTTAGGGAATACAAAGGTAAAGAGACCACAGAGATAACTCATCTGCTTCAACAAATAAAATCTGCAACACAAATAAAAGCAGAACGGAAATGAGCGTCTAGATGCCCGTTTCAATAATTCATCCAAAGCCCCAGCTCTCACCACTCCTTATCTTCCATATTCTTCTGCTGCTCTGTCACAGCCTCTCTCTCCCTCCCTCCCTCTGTGTGTGTGTGTGTGTGTGTATGTTTGTGTGTGTCAGTGACGTGTGTGCGCACGCGCTCCCTTTGGGAAGCTACCAATTCATCTCCAGCGCCTTACGACAGTGTGCAGAAAGATAATGGATGTCTGTTAGTGGGGGCGGACAGACTACAGAGCCTCCAATACACATTTCTCCTTCTTGCTTATATTCTGCTGCTCAGAAGCAGATCAGGTTCTTGTTTTATTAGACTAGGCGATTGTGTCAGATAGTTAAAAGCTATATCAAGTGAATACTGCAGCTGATAAGGCTTGTTTTTCATTTATGGTATTTTGGTGCCTCATTTTCCAAAAGCTGCAAAATAAAACAAAACCGTAAGCCGAAATAGTGGAACATTGATTCCACCTTTACACTCAATGTGAATACTGAACAAGTATTTACAGCTTTTCTTTTCTGTAATATTGATTATCGCAATTCACTAATTAACTATGACCTCAGGCAATGCACAACGTTCCCCCTTCCAGGTTAAAAACAAAGATGCGGCGAGCTGCCATTCCACTGCTCTGAAATCCTGGACTGGGGTTGTATTTCATTAAGGGCAGGGCTGGGACAAGGACTACACCTTTGCACGTTATTATTCAGTTAGGAACCTTTTAATATGATTCACTATTACCATTTTATTATTCACTAACTGCTATGAATTATTTGACAACTACTATGGGACTAATATGTATGATATGTAGTTGAGATTGAGCATTTGAAGTGTGGTCAAATATATGACTCCTGGGGTTGAAAAGGGTAGTAGGTAATACTTTTATAGCCGTACTATTACAAATAATCTGGAAATAGGTAGAAAATAATTAAGGTGAGGTAGTGTCATCAATGCAAGTGTGCCATACGCTTCCAATTTCACCTACTGCCTCTGTAAGGTCAGAGTTAAGGTCTTAGTTAAGATGTCTATGAACCATTTACAGCGCACCTGTAGGCCTCACCACGTTAAAATGGGTGGAATTCTCAGAAAGTGAACTCATTCTTGCGTAATAGTCTTGAAAAAACATCCCATTCTAAATTCACAACACGCTACTTTACTTGTTTGTTGAAAAAGTAACCAAATTGCAGTCGCCTACATTTATTTGGTCAGTATGTTTAACTGCACTCAGGAACAGTGCAATTAGAAAGCGAGTAGGTGGACGTCCAGTGAAGCATTTCGCCGGTGGGAGAAAAGTCCCACTGTCTGACAAACACATCCCTGTTACTACCAACTTATTATGGCGTCCAGTGCATGGTGTCAGACAACTGCTAGTTAAAAATACCATTTCCGAGGTGATTCATTTTCGGCTTCAAATGTGCCTCTGGCCTTCACAAACTAATAGCTGTTTTTTTGTTACTAGGCACAGATGAGGAGACAAAGAACCCACTGAACTCTATTCACCATTTAGCAAAGCCTACAGGTCAGATTTACGGAGAAAATCACTTACAATGGAGCGACACATGGGTTTTCCATACTAAAGCATTACACAATTACGAGGAAAATCATTCAATCGCATAGAAAATAGCCATTGCCAGGACTAAGAAAGGGCTGGCTATGATTTATTAACATTTCCCCACCATTACATCAGTATTATATTACCTAACACACTTAAAAAAGATGGTTCTTCAGGGTTTCTTTGTAAAGACAAAGGTTCTATAGAGAACCATGACCACTCAAAGAACCATTTGCATGCATAAATTGTTCTTCAGATTGATGAAGAATGTGTTACACATGGTTCTATACAGAACCTTTTCGAAAATGCTTCTATACAGCACCAAAAAGGGTTCTACTATTGTAACAAGCTTGACATGGTAACAATGGAAGAACACTTTTGGTGCTGTACAGAACCATACGCATTCTCCATCGGTCTAAAGAACCATTTCACCATGCAAAGGACCATTTAAGCATGATGTGGTTCTTTGAGTGTTCATGGTTCTATACAGAGTCACTGTCTTTACTAAAGAACCTTTGAAAAACCATCTTTTTAGGAGTGCAGTAAATGCAGTTAGTATTAGTACAAAGACCTATATTAGTATTAGTAGCATCAGAATTTGACTTCTTTTATCACCAAAGCGAGGATGACAGACAACAGGACGAACGAAGCGGAAATCAGCCTCTAGGTCTTTGATAGGACCCAGCACTGGGCTTTGGGTGCTTTTTTAGGTTTTAGCCCCACGTTAGCAGCAGTAAAGGAAGCCACACTGACAGAGAGAAAGGTGGGCCCATTGTAGGCTCTGATACAAAACCCACCCTGCTAGGCCTTATTTCCCTCATTACCGTTGACTGTAAACAAAAACAAGGGCAGTTCACGGCGAGGTTACGAGCTTTTCCCCTCCAAAAATCAGCCCATCCAAAAGTGCACATTCATCTGCCTCAGATTGGCGCTGCATTGTTCAGGCTGAATGGAGCCCGGGCTGCTGTTGATGCCCTGCGTGACCAGCTGTTGACACGCACACTCGGCCCATGTTTGTGATGTTCTACCCTGTTTACCCATCTCTGACAAACCGTTTTCATGAATGTAGAATTCGGTATAATTCATATGACACTTATGGAGGCTGTCACGGCCCCACCAGAGCGTCTCTGACCGCTACACGGGAAAAGCAGTCCTGAGGGAGATGCGCTTTGCTGCAGTGCCTCAGCTGAGGTAAATCTTGTAGCATATAGGCTAGCTGTAGCCCCGGTGGAAGCCGGAGGCCCGCCGTGACAAAACAGCAGCGAGCCGTGTGTGTGTGTGTGTGAGGAAAAGCACTTGCCTGTTCGCCGAGGTCGATGGCGATGTTGGTGATGGCCAGAGGGACCAGGAATCGGATGAGGGGCCAGTAATGGGCGAGAGCCGGGAACGTCACCATGTCGCCGGGAGAAGAGACCTACGAACATCTGCTGTCCGCCAAGAGAAGAAGCCAGGCGGTCACGGTCAGCTCTGTGCTCTGAGTGTGTGTGCGAGTGTTGGCTGGCTTGTTTTCTAGCAGGAATCCAAAGAGACGGGCTCCGTCCCTGCCCTCCTACACAACAGCAGCAGCAGCAGCATCATAAACAATGATGGGGAAAGAGGAGGGCGGCGAGAAATTTCTGCGGACGGCTTCTCCATTGTTCGTCCATCGCCGAAGCGAAGATAAACAAAAAACAACAAGCAACAAACAAGTAAATAACCGCTGGAAAGGGCGGTGCCACGAAAAAAAAACTGAGCTTGTTTTTACTATTAATATTTATTCGTCGCGAGGCCGCCGCCGTGCTGCGGTAGATCGACCTCGCGCGCGGATCCTCCGCCTTTAAACGCGCTCCCCCCTCCGCTCTGCCTTCGCGGCACGTGGGGAAAAACACGCCCACTGACAGACGTCACGGAGAAGGAGCGCACTTTCCGCGGGTACACTGAGCACGCGCGTACGGTTGCTAGGACAACAGTCAGATTAACGGACAGTTAATGAAACTGAGTGGCTAACAAATACTATTAAAAACTGCTCAGAGTAACGGTCATTACACTAAAACGGCTCAGAGTAACGGTCATTACACTAAAACTGCTCAGAGTAACGGTCATTACACCAAAACTGCTCAGAGTAACGGTCATTACACCAAAACTGCCCAGAGTAACGGTCATTACACTAAAACTGCTGAGAGTAACGGTCATGACACTGAAACTGCTCAAAGTAACGGTCATTATTATAAAACTGTAACGGTCATTATTACAAAACTGCTCAGAGTAACGGTCATTATTACAAAACTGCTCAGAGTAACGGTCATTATTACATAAAACTGCTCGGAGTAACGGACATTATTACAAAACGGCTCAGAGTAACGGTCATTATTACATAAAACTGCTCAGAGTAACAGTCATTATTACAAAACTGCTCACAGTAACGGTCATTATTACAAAACTGCTCAGAGTAACGGTCATTATTACATAAAACTGCTCAGAGTAACGGTCATTATTACAAAATTGCTCAGAGTAACGGTCATTATTACATAAAACTGCTCACAGTAATGGTCATTATTACAAAATAACAGTCTTTACTCTACATGTTTAAATAAAACATGTAGAGTAATTGATCCTTTACATGTAGACTAATTGATCCTTTTCATGATGGCTTAACTGGGTAATATTTGTTTGTTGGTGTTCATTGGTTCCAAAATTCAAACATTCCCTGAGGGCAGATCTGAATGTTATTATTACTATGTTATCATTTAGTAATGAAAAAGGATGCATGCTGTTTGGTTTATATTCAGTTATGTTTAGATGGTAAATCTGAATAAGTTTTAGAAAAAAAGGACAGAGAATAACCTCACCATCATGTGCTTCCAAAATTTTCAGTGCAAAGTTGGACTCGTATACTACTATGATAATAATAATATTTTTAGGCTGTATATTTATTTTATTTTGCAAAATATATTATAAAATATAAGATTACAAATGTACAATGAACCACAAATGAATTTCATTCTTCTTTTTATTTTTTTTGCTGAAAAAACCTTAATCTTGTTGCACTCTTCTCTCGAACTTGCCTGCTACAAAGTCTTAGTCTTGAGTCATCATTATAACAAAACGGCTCAGAGTAACAATCATTATTACAAAACTGCTCAGAGTAACGGTCATTATTACGTAAAACTGCTCAGAGTAACGGTCATTATTACGTAAAACTGCTCAAAGTAACGGTCATTATTACATAAAACTGCTCAAAATAACGGTCATTATTACAAAACTGCTCAGAGTAACGGTCATTATTACGTAAAACTGCTCAGAGTAACGGTCATTATTACAAAAAACTGCTCACAGTAATGGTCATTATTACAAAACTGCTCAGAGTAACGGCCATTATTACAAAACTGCTCAGAGTAACAATCATTATTAC
>JAILXH010274635.1:163-13969 GCA_023558415.1 Piaractus mesopotamicus | reverse complement strand
TTTTTTTTTTTTTTTGTGTTTTCTAGGATCTGTTTCATCAGGTTTTCTGTCAGATTGCTAGTATTGTGTTAATGACAGATCTTTCTCGTTTAATTAAGCGATACTCCATCAATAATGCAAAATATGCCCTTGATTTGAGGAAACGCAGACCAAAGGAATACATTAACCGCTCATGCTCTTGTTCAAAATGCTATTCTCAGCTCCAGAAAGATCAGTGCCTGTTTTATTTGTGTAGTATTCACGCTGTGATGGGAGAGAGCATCAGCAGGCTAACCGTCTCCTCTCTCCTACAGTGTACCGCTCGTGTGGACCGAATGAGTTCCGCTGTGCCGATGGTCGCTGCCTGCTCAGCGCCCAGTGGGAGTGCGACGGTTATCCAGACTGCCCGGACCACTCGGACGAACTCCCCCGAAACCTCAAATGCCTGGCTGCCGGTAAAGGGTCTGCAGAGCGCTGCCTGAAATGTGTTTGACTGATGGACGCAAGGCTTACAGAAACATCTGAGGGAATACAAATGGCAGAGGGAACAGTGTGCATAAAAGCAAAGGGTCTGAAGTGAATAAGGCTGACCTGAGGGATGGCATGTTTTGGCTGAGTGCACCCAGCATCTGTAAAAAGCCTTTGAGCCTGCTGGCACTCGCAAGAATGCTTGGAATAACATTTGAGTTTCTGGTGTTTTTTTGTTTTGTTTTTTTTTTCTGCCTTTATGGGAACTTTGCTGCATCAGAGTAGTAAATATTATTCAGTCGAATTTCTGTTTTGTCGCAAAGCAATTGGTTTTCAGAGAGGCCTGTTTTTTCCTTTTTCTTCTTCCAGAGAGCCTGTGCAATGCCTCCTTTTTCATGTGCACCAACGGCCGCTGTATATCTGAGACGAGTCTCTGTGACCTGAAAGATGACTGTGGAGACCGTTCGGATGAGAAAAACTGCAACGTTAACGAGTGCCTGAATCGACGTGTCAGTGGCTGTTCACAAGACTGCCAGGACTTAGTGGTGGGCTACAAGGTTGGTGCACATACATATACTTCAAGGGTGGAAAATATTTGGATTCCAAATCCTCAAACTTGCATCGTGTAGCTTTAAGCATCGTTTTGGAGGATTTGTACTATCTAAATATTATTGAACTTTAATTCTTGTACTTGTCCATACATTATAACTTCAGAGTATTCTTTACAGATCACAAAGACTCTTTTTCCAGTCAGTCCTTTGCATTTTAATTTATTGTTATTATTTAAACAATCCAGCAAAATTCCTATCAGTGTAAAATAAAACTGTTAATTTGCTGTGTCTAAGGACCAGTCATTGCACCACACCACTGCAAATGCATTTGTTGCTTTCAAAAAGTCTAAAATGTCACTTCCATAGGGTGAACACAGTTGCCAGTTTTAATCACCAATGTCCAATAGCTGCACGTTCCTACGAGTCAGTGTACATAAGTCATTTGCCCCAAATTCTGAGTGATAGTAGCCTCTTGCTCTCATTCTTGTTCATGTAGCTTGTGGATTCTTGTTGGTGGAGGCACTCGAGGGTAGCTGTAGTTTTCCACTCTATTGCTTTTGTTAGTTTGCTGCTAGTTGGTTTATATATAGGTCTTCTGTGAGCACCGTCTGGCGTAATCTGCCAAAAGTGCTGAATCGCAGCCCTCTTGCAATTCTCATAGCATAATTCATTGCTAATTCATCAAATTATAGCAGCATACAGTGCATGAGCAGCTGGGCTTCAGCCTGCACTACTACAGTGCTTTTTAACCTCTCTGTGTCCTTTCTAACTGTGCGCATAAATATCACTCCGATTTCCTTTTGTCTTTAAATGCAAATATTTAAAGATCAAATTAAAAATTCTTCAAATTGAGTAATGCTCCATTTCTACCAATATTGAATAATTGCAGTTCATCTTCTGGACTAAAACCCCCAAACTCTGCACTGAAAAGTCTTTCCATTTCAGATTCTCTTTTGACAGTGTAATTCAGTCCAAGGCTAAAACTGTGACCAGCAGTCTTACTGTCTTACTATAAAGTCCAGACTTGGCTGTGTAGTGCCTTTAATTATATGATCATTTGTGCCTCACACTTTGATTGACAGATCTGCTGACATTCTGAAGAGTGAAGGGGGCTGTCTGGATCACAACCAAACCACAAATGTCTTATCCAAGTGACCTATGACCGTCAGAGCTGTCAGTGTAGAGAGGTCGCCTATTGGTATAAGACAGGATCCTGTCCAATATCTGCTTTTTTGATTCGATAAAGAGTCCATTGGAACAGAATTCATTGTCCAGAGACCATTGCTATGCCAGGGGGCACATAGGTGAAGACCTTTATCTCCGAGCAGTGTGGTAGAAATTGAAGGATCTGCACAAGGCCCCTGGGGCCTTGAGCTGAGCACAGAGCAGGAGAGAACACAGAGACTGGAAGCAGCCGCAATGCATTGACTGACTCAGCCAAAACGAAAAGTTGAGCTACGTTTCTAACTTACAAAATATTTCTAACGAAACGAAAACGGTTTCTGCAACATTTGCACAAAATATTAAATGAATAAATAAAAAATCAATGAAAATGGCTGTGCCACCCAAAAGAAATGGTGGAAAAAAAACTGTTTAAAGATGATCTAAGCAGTTTATGATAGAAATTTTCAGTCCTTTCAAGCATGAAAAAGAAAATCAGATTCATTTTAGGAATACAGTCCAACTGTTCATATTAGAGAATAATGTATCATATTTATTTGGAGGGAGTTTAAGCTCTTCTTCAGTGGCTTTTTGCTTATTTTTGTCTGCTGTGCAACTAAGTGAGTATACCTCAACACTGACTCTGAGGTTGTGGCCAGACTCTGTTTCTTTTATTCTTCATTCTCGCATTTGAAATGTTCTTTTGGATTTCTGATATAAGCTGGATGTTTTGTTACTGGACATTGCTGTAGCTTGGCAGGCTTCATGGCCTTGTTCGCTTCAAGAGCACATTTTAGTCTTCTCTTTTAATAAAACCAAACTGAATCATTGAGCTTTTGAAATGTGGTTGCTTAGCCTCTTATATTGGCTGAGGGAAAAAAAGTTATAGTGGAATGACGGTAGGAAACAGTTATTTTGTATGTAAACCGTGGAACTGATCTCCACCACTGTCACATCATTTAAAACATTAAAAATTGCAGACTGCTCTGTAAAATGTCACGGGCCCCAATTCGGGAACAACTGGTGTATGGAATATATAATACTACTTCTGTTAGAGTTTTTTTTCTTTTTTAATTATAGTTCTGCTGACTTTGGAATTTGCTCTATATCTCTTAAATGCAACCAGCTGAGAAATCTAATTTCACCGTTAGAACATTTATTCAGCAATTCAATGCTAATAAAAGACCTGGACATTTCTCTAGGACCCCTAGCTAGCTGCTCACATATTCTTTTGTATTTCAAGCCATTTTTTTAAGCTTATGAAAGAAAGTAACAGTTGGCAGTCTTTGTAAGACCTGGCTCACTAATAACACAGTAAAGTTGAAGTGGTCTTGCCAAAGTGATTTGTTGACTTGATGCACTTTACTAGCTCAAAGGCAAAAACATTTCAATTATCTTCCATTATTTTTCATCTGTGTGTCTAGTGTAAGTGCTGGCCAGGATTCCGCCTGAAGAATGATGGGAAAAGCTGTGTTGACATTGATGAATGCTCCTCCAGCCTCCCCTGCAGTCAAACCTGTATCAACACTTACGGCTCTTACAAGTGCTTGTGTGTGGATGGATACGAAACCTCAAAACACGACCCCAATAGCTGCAGGTCTCTCTCAGGTAATCCTGTCTCTTCCATACCCCAAGGCTTAACCCGCTGAGGGCTCTAATGGAAGGGATGCCTTATGTTCCAGTGTTCTTTCTAGCCATAGGCTTTAGTATTTGTGAAGGAATCGCTGATGCCTACCACCCCTTGTGTAAATACATAAAGAATAACAAGGCCACATTGGAATATATGGTAGTATTGAACTTGCTGAGAGATGCACTGGCTTTATTTCAATTATTATGCATTGCATTTTGAAAATAAATATGTCGAGAAATAAAGCAAATGTGCCTCAATATCATGTTCATCCTGCAGGGTAAATTCATTTGGACTGACATCTGTGTCTTTTTTTTTTTTTTTCCCTTCATTCAGCTGAAGAACCGTTTCTTATACTTGCTGATCATCATGAAATTAGAAAACTAAGTGTTGATGGGTCCAATTACACTCTACTGAAACAGGTATGTTTTTTCCGTCTCCTTCAGTTCTTCCTCTGCTTCGTTGTTGTACCACTTATCGTAGTTCACCAGGACTGATTGTAAAAACAAACATCCATTGTTAATCTGCGCAACAGAATGTGTTACTATAAATCCCAGCAGTGATTCACAGAGCAAGCCGCGAAATAGAACCGCAAGCACAGTGAAAGCTTAATAAAGTACCAATTAAGAATGGTGGTGACGTGGTCACGATAACAACACACTGGCAGTTGCTGGCGCTCTCCTTTGCGAAGACTAATTGAAGTCATTAAACATCGCACTTTCTTGGTGGAGCTGCGCATTAGTAGTGACATGAAAGCACATAGTGTCCATGGCCTGCCTGCCTGGAGTAGCAACACCTCAAAGGCTTGATTTTTTTTTTTTTTTTTTTTTTTTTTCCTTTTGTTAATTCCACTGGAGAAGATCACTTCTATTCTAAAGGTTCTCAACAGTTGATTGTACGTGTCCATGTTATCTTCATCTATACCAAAAATCCCCAGTTGTATTCGAGGAATGGCAATTTCTAGACAACTCACAGTTGTCTTAATAGATGTGATTGAAGTGGCAAGATGTGATTTGTTATGCAACTTGAGTTTTGATTTCATTTAGATAGCATTAAATAGCATTAGATTTGTTGAATTTGAATGTAGCCATGGTTTTTTTTTTTGGGTGCATGCCCAGGGGCCCAAGCCACTAAAGGGTCCCCACAAGTAATTATGAAAAAACTTTACAAGCGGCACAGCAAAAGAAAAACACACAAAAAAAAAAAAAACAGTTCATTTCAGGCATGTTATTATGTTATGGCCGATTGTAATCTGGATTCTCTCCCCATCTTTTCTGAACATCTAGTTAATTTTTTTCTTCTCTTCACTGTTCAGCAACTAATAATGTGATTAAGTATTTTAATAATTTGACAGGCTCAAACTACAGACTGAAGAAAATCTATTGGTAACACTTAATTTAGAGTTAACAATAAACTCTTAACAGATTATCAGTAACACATCAACAATATCAGTGGAGTAGCAGTAGTGAAGCACCTGAATACATTTAAGTAAATATCTTGTAGATGTTCTGTTTATACATTACTTACATTAATAGTATGTTGCTTCCATTATGCAAAACCCAACCTTACCCAAAACCTAAGCCTAACCCTGGCCCTAATCCTAACCCTTGCCTTAGCCTCAACCCAAAGCCTAATCCTAACCTTCATATGTTTTGACATGTTACTGAGAGGCTGTTGAGTGTTTGTTTTATCTAAAAGGACCACTCCAAATAAACTGTCACCAATCTATTTTATATTTTTTTCAGGTTTTGATATTATTGCATCTTATTGTACACAGTATATCTTATATTGGTCATTAAGTGTTTGATACTGCTGACATTTTTTGACATTTTGTGCACTTATGAATCATCTTTCAAGAGAGAATCGTGCTGTGTGTAAAAATATATAATTGCCCCCACCTGCTTTGCATTGTCTTAAATTCTATTTGTTGTCTCAACATCTCCTTTCTATAATTAGCCCAGTCGGAGCATGTTCTCATTTTCCAATTACTGCTTCTTGGGCTGGTGTCATCAGAGGCAGATATTAGAATTACCATCTAAATGATGATTCCCGGTGAAATATGAATTTGCCCAATTCTGCAATCTGCACTCATTGTATTATTCATTGCAGCTGAGATTCGTGGCTGTCTATAGGGCCCTCGTTAAATTGTCCCCCTTTATCCAGGGGTCTCATCAGCAGTCAGGCTCTTTAATCACTGTTTTGATTTAATGAAAGTACAATGACTATGTATGAGTGGATGGTTCAGCACCTAACCTAGATGACCTCGTACCAGCCTATCATCAGTGATCAGTTATGATTATATTAAAGTTAATCTGAAAAGACCTTATCAGCGTAAATGTGGCTATGGCAGAAATATAATCTCTTGATTGGCCTAGTAGGTCATATTTTTAATGTTTTTTTTGTCTTTTTGAAGCACTAAATGATATTTCATTGCTCTAGATGAGGGTAGGAATCTCTGTACGCTTCAGAATGTGATTTGATTCTGTGTACGAGTATGTGATTATGAAGTGTTTCTTCAGGTATTTAGATTTTTAAATTTTTTTATTGGCACGCATTGTGATTTTTTCACTGTTTGTCTGTCTTCGTAAGTAGCATTAGTTTGGTTAAATTTGAATAGAGCCTTTCTGTGGTCAGATCTCTAGACTTACATCCTTATGTTTTTTTTCAAATTTTACAGCAACAGTACTGTGCAAAAGTCAGAGACCACCCTTTGTTTAGTAGACTGACCATTCCAGAGTCCAGACATCAGCATCACTGAATGTGTTTGGGATTATTTGGATCATGAGAAGCAGAAAATGCAACCAATTTCTAGGACTGAACTTTGGAGGTGTGGAAAAATATCCCTGCAGATTCTTTGAAAGAACAGAAGCTGCAATAAGGGCAAAGGGTGGACACTCTAAATACTGAAAGATTTGATATTATATTTAGTTGTTCAAGCTGTTAAATGTATGTTTTCTGCTTTTTCTCTTCCTGATGCTGAAAAATTAATATCTTCTACCTACTGGCTCTTTTAACTAGAAATGGACTTTTGCATAGTACTATGCTTTTTTTGTTTGATTTTTTTTCTCTTTACATCACATTGTATGCAATAGTGTAAAATGTTTTTTTTTTCATTATAAATGTTTGGCACTATTGATATTTTTCAGTTTAAAGAAGTATAAAAAAAAAAAAATTTTTGTTAGTCTATGTCAAAAGTTATGAGGTTCATCAGTACAGAATCTTTCAATGGCAATGCATTTGAGACCTAATTATTTTTTTCCACCTGTAGCCCAAGACTTGTTTAAGCCTAGAGTATGTTTGAGTACTAAGATGCTCTTTCTCAGTCTCTCGGTGTGAGTTTCATAAAACATCTATCCCACGGTTGGTCTTTGTGTGAGTCCCAGTGGGCTCTGTGTGGCTTGTCTATGGGAGTACTGATGATCTGATGAAGGTGTCACGTCTGGTTTCACTTGTCATCAATGCTGTCGCCTAATCTTAGCACCCGTGCTGAGGTGAGCAGAGGGGTGTTAGTGAATGGGGAGCTGCCTGCCCTGACTGACAGCGGACTGATGCTGACATGACAGTAAAGGATGTACTTCAGCATCCTGTTGGAAGGCTTTCTGAACCCTGCTTCAGCACCAGTCCTACAGCCCCACCTCAGGCAGCCTCCCCCTCCACAATCAATACAATGATTAGATATCAAAGGGAATGTATACACCCTGTGTTTCTCATCTACATTCCTGCCAGATTCAGTCTGAGAGATGGAGAGAAAACTGCATCTGAAGTGGCTAATTAAGCCCTCCAGCTAATTGAGTAGCAGAACAAAGCTGGATGTCTTGCTTTTTTGCGTGTCTGAAGATCTGCGGTGCTTCATGTAGAACATCAAAAAGCTAATGTGGTTTGTTGACTGGACGGCAGAGATCTTTGACGCAAGGCTGCTGGAAAATAAGGCAGCTCATCTTGTGTTAGTGATGTTTGTGGCTTTCTTCATCTCTTTAACTTCTGATGCCTTCTCTGTTCTCTTTGATAGGGTCTTAACAACATCATCAGCTTAGATTTTGACTACAGGAAGGAGTTCATCTATTGGGTTGACTCCAGCAGACCCAGCGGGCGAAGGATCAACAGAATTCGGTTGAATGGCAGTGATCTTAAGGTATTTTGTTTTACTTCTTTTGTAATCCAAGAGGAATTCCACCTATCTTTCAAATTTCTGCATAATGAAATCATTATTATGTAGTAGTTTGATGTGAAAAGCACCATTCTAGAGGAAAACTAATCAAGCCAGAATGTTCACAGTGGTGGTGATAGGAACCAAACGTCTGAAGCGTTTAATGCCTCTAAAAGCCACATTGCAGTACATTATTGCAAAGCCAATACCAAAAAAGTTGGGACAGTATGTGAAATGACTTACTTACTGTCCTAGCTTTTTTGATATAAAATTTGGTTTTATGTATGCAGTGGTTATGAGTTTATTGCCTGAAGTTTTGAGATACACTTTTGGCTCATATGGCTTATATCATGTACATATATATACACACACACACACACACACACACACATATATATATATATCTATGTACATATATATTTTTTTTATATGTTTTTTTTAATAAAACCATTTGAACCATTGTTAAAGTTTCAAAATGTAACATTTACTCCCCAGTCAAAAACAGGCCATTTTCAGTTCATTATTTTTGTGATGTCATGAGAATCAGCTTGTTTACATATATCCACCTATTCTGTTTACAGCAGTTTAGCTCCTCCCATTCATGTTGAAGTTATAAGGAGTGTTTCAGCCTGTACTGTTTTTTGAATGAGGTACAATACAGGACAACCACTCAGAATAGAGTTAATTTACATATATGACAAAAGCAGTCAAATTTTAGGGGATAAAGAAAAGTTGCAAAATGGCTGGAATTATTGCTGAGGGATTTTTTTTCTTGGACATAAAACCATACAAACATGGACAAAGTGGACCCAGGGGAGAAATAAAATAGAAAAATGAACACTATGGGCTTTTTAAAGTACATGCAGAGTGTTGTGAGGCAAAATAGTACATTTTTCAGACTTATCCCTATTTTACCATTATAAATATTAGAGAAAAACAACTCAGCAGGCACGTGTAGTTGTACTGGTCATTTTAGATAGTAAATGGCTATATTGCATGAATTAATAGTGACCCCTGGTTTCTATCACCACTGCATTGAAGGAGATTTTGATTAGATCTCATCAATTAAATTATACAGAACCTTTAAAAACCCTGTGGAATCCCCTTTAAATTTGTCATTATGACAAATCATAATGCTGATTATTTCAAGCTTGTTTATTTTTTTCTTTCTTATTAATTCTATAATTGTTTTCTACATGCCTGAGAAAAGTGACTGTAAATATTCTTTATAAGATTATAATATTAGGCTCATTATCAAGCCACATTAGCCTTGTAGAGGCACATTAGCTGAACAATTTCATTAAGCTTGACTTAACTATTTGGTAATTAAGGCCTAAGAATAAATAGACTAAACAATTGAAAGTACTACAGTGTAAGATACCATTTTTATGTGAGTTATGGAAGAAGATATCTGTCAAATCTTCATGTATTGTGACTTTCTAACCTTTTTGCTGAGATCTTATGCTGTGTTAGGAGGAATAAAACCATTACTGTGGAGATAAATACAGTTTCAGTTTTTAGATGTGGTCAGCAATACTCAAGATGATCATTGTCAGTAAAACTGTGGAGTTAGTTGAACAGT
Organism: Piaractus mesopotamicus; assembly: GCA_023558415.1. Taxonomy (NCBI): domain Eukaryota; kingdom Metazoa; phylum Chordata; class Actinopteri; order Characiformes; family Serrasalmidae; genus Piaractus; species Piaractus mesopotamicus. The sequence goes on along the minus strand of JAILXH010274635.1, from coordinate 4,454 downwards.
TATCAACCTCCCAGACTGCTTCCTTTGTTGTGTCTGTGTGACAGTTAAAAGCCACATAGCTATTAAAACCAATGCTTAGCGGATCGTAAGGGTCATATAGCAGGTGCTCACATGTAAGCTTCTGCAGTTCACCTGCTGAGCCACCCTTTCCTCCATCTCATTAGTTTTGAGTGCAGGGCCAAAAGGCTCATTTGGCTTCATTACACCCAGAGCGCCCCAACCCCACCCTGCCTTCTGATTTATCTCTCCCCCTCAGCGCGCCATCTCAAATTCATTAGAATTTTGGGAGAATGATTATGAGAACGCTGAAAATGGGAATAATGCAAGCTGTGATGATGTGTTTAGTCTGAAAGGCTATTGCATCAGCATACCAATGGAGAAGGGAGCTTTATCTTTCAGTATTAAGCCATTCCAGCCTCTGTCAGCAGGCTTTCTCCTGTGCCTGACAGTCTGTGGTCCAAAGCTGTTTTCAGTGTAACAGACGTACACATGTGTCCCAGTTGCCCAGGAATGAGTGAATTGATTAAAAAAATCAAGAGATATTACAGTCAGTTTACTACATTTTTTTCTGTGTAATTAGAGAATTTCATGATTACATAGTAGGTTAATTAAGAATTACATTTACATTCGATTTCTGCTCTGGATCAAGAGGACAGAGTTAGCATTTACATCTTTTCTGTGTGTTTCAGAAATGACAAACACATGGCATAGGGAAACTTCAGGGCCTTCAAAGTTGAATTCTATGAACTACTTCTGTGAAATTAGACCTAATGTATCAGTTTCACCACTAATATAATGGAATCAACCAATTCTGTTTTGATTTACAATGGGTGGGACCAATTTTATAGGACAACCAGCACTTTAGACCTGCTGGAGGTCCTACATGCATCACTGACGGTAAATACAAGCAGAAACCTGACCACTCAGTTTCAATTAGAAAAATACGGGTCCTATTTCACTGCACAACTGCTAGAAGGTACAATATGTATTCAAATCAAACATGGAATGCCTTTTACAAGCTTCAGATGCCCATGTTTAAAAAAATATATATATTAATGTAAATTGCCATTATTGCTAAAATACTACTAAAACCCCACAGGAGTGCTTGTACAAATTAGCATAATCATAGCAATGTTAGGTTTTGACATTTATAGAACAGATGGCCTAGCTCTAATGGTCACAGTTTGGCACTGAAAAATCATATTAAATGATTCACACTTTTGTTATCACTAGCATAATATATCTGTACCATGATAAACTTGTAAGTTGCTCTGGATAAAAATGTCTGACAAATGCATAAATGTAAACGTAAAATCATTACCTCACTGTTGGTTTAAACAACTTTTGTATGTTGTGCACAGAGTAACATTAAGCATTTGAATATATTAGTTTTTTTTATGATATTCAGTTACTTGTAATTCATTGTCATTTATCAAAATCACAGTGTATATTTGTAACCAAGGTGTGAAATACAGGGGGTCCTGTGGGGTCTGGGACCTTTTGGACTCTCTGAATGTCTCAAAATCAAAATTTTAGAGAGCCCCTGGAAAAAAAAACATATTTTTCTTATTATCATTATTATTATTATTATTATTATTATTATTACTTTATGCTTTCTTAGGGAAAAATAGACGCTGAGATACGAAATCAAGGAAATGTCATTAAATGACATAGCCTTGACCTAATGTCGGCGAGCGTCTTTGGTATTCTCAACAAACTAGAGATGCAGCATTGGTCTGCCTCAGGGTGGCACTGTAGCAGATTGGTTCACCCAGTTGGTTTTTCTTAGCCTATCAACTGTAACTATGCCCAAGATACCTCTGAAAAACTTTACAATATGCCACTGCACATTTGTCAATCTGAAACTTGCTTAATTTTCCAGAAGACGGAAAGAGTGGTGGAAAGAGTGAGTTGTTACTCCGTCTTCAACCATAGACGAAAGGCATGTGTAAAAGTTCAGTTAATATGTGGAAGAGCGCATTAATAAACTAGAAAAGAGCATTTCCAAAATAAGAGTTGTTAAACCAAACATTTTGTTGTCGTTAGTGGTAGCATCAGTGATGCTGTGGTAAGTCAGCAGCCAGCCAACGCTGGAGTAGCCAGCCAACATGGGATCCCTGAATACCGGGGTGTATTTCGCACACTGCACGTAACAAATATGCATGGTAAAAAATGTATCCGTCAGTCAAGCAAACAACCCTCTTGTAGACAGTATGATTCAGGTATGGAATTCAGGAGGGTTAAAAGAGCAGAACCACATGGACTTCAAAAACACTGCTATGTTAATCTTTCAACAACAGAGCTGTGCAGCTAACCGTTACTACCTCAGTTTAAATGAACTGATAAGATGTTTGACATTTAACATAGTTTGAAAGGTATTAAGAGATGAATAATTCATTATTATAAGGTTTGGCATTTATGACCTGGGAAAAAAAATAGCATTTAAGAGGTCCATGCTGTATTACTGAATATATTGGTCTAAAATGAGCTCAATTTTTCCAGACTATGTTCTCATTTTCTTTTCTTTTATATCTATGAAGAAATAGCTTGAAGCTGGCTTATATAGATAGCCCTCAGAGAGTAGACCCACATGCTGACATGTTCTGGTTGGATCTCGGTAATTCTGTAATATAAAGATTCATTAATGACTGAACAAGTCTTGCCTTTGTGCTAGTCATCGTGTAATGTGCGCTGCCTTGGGTAATGCCTTTGGTGTGTTCTAATAAGAGAATCCGTATAGAATTGTTGTAATGAGGGCAAATGTTATAAATGTTTGTCTTATTTCATTAGACAGTATGCCTGTAGAAACACAATTAATGTCTAATATTCAGCAGATCATTTTACATTTCGATGTTATATTGTTCTATTGGGATATTAATTGCGGGCTGATGAATATTATCGCTTGGGCCATATACTGTGGCTTACTGTGGCCCAAGAAAGGAACCTGTAAGCAACAGATACTGTGAGTATGGGATGTGTTTGAGAGTCTCTTTCCATGCTGATATATTCAAATGTTGACATTTTAAATTAGTTAACCTTCATTTCCATGGAAAGCAGTGCTTCAAATCAATGCTAGATGAGATCACCAGAATACCACAGGCTTTTCTTTTTTCCACTCAGAATATTAATGTCTTCTCTCCTCCTCGGGAGGCAATGAAGGCATCGCTCTGATTTTCAGAGCATATTTAAAGCACGTCTCAGATGAAATTAGTGCTAAAGGGACAGGCTTGTCAATTGGTGCAGCTATATATCAACTTCTCCCTTCCCCCCACCTGTTAGTTGATGATAGGGAAGACCTCAAAGCAAATCATGTGTCATTATGGCAGCTTGCATGTGTTGCGGTTTCAAGGTTTTGAAATGTAGCATGAAGAAGCCAATTTCATTTGCCAACTGGCATACTTGTTTAGCCCACCAAGGACTTGTGATCTCTAGAAAAAAATGTGCAGACAGAGGAGAAGAGGAAAGATGGCTGATTTAAGTATATGTTTGCTCAATACTAGTGCCGCTTCTTGGTTTGACACTTTGTTCTATGCTCATCTCACAGATTTTTTTACCTGCCTTTCCTCTAACTGTAGGCTGCTTATTTGCATTTTGCCTTAACTCTCGTTTTCAGAGCACATTTCTTTGGATTTGCATGTCAGGCTGGATATTGCATATGAGTAGCATTCAATTTTGGGCTGCACATCCACTGCTGGCTGTAAGTGAGAGGTGGATGTGCGATCGGGCCTGAATATCTGCATGTCCTTCTGCCAGGTCGTTCACAGAACAGCTGTACCCAGCGCGCTGGCTGTCGACTGGATTGGGAAGAACTTGTACTGGTGCGATATAGAGAGAAAGACCTTGGAAGTGTCCAAATCTAACGGCCTCTATCCCACTGTCTTATTGAACTCTGGCCTCAAGAACCCCACGGATCTGGCTCTGGATGCCCAATTAGGGTATGGATCCAACACGATTGGTTTGGATTTGAGATGCCATCTGATTTTGTCCGTTGTGAGGTAACGTGTAATGGCTATCCTTAGGTATGTGTTCTGGATTGACTGCTGTGAATACCCCCACGTGGGCCGTGTCGGAATGGACGGCCAAGGCTATACGGTCATTGTTGACAAGGAAATCTACAGCCCCTCTGCCCTCACTATTGACTACACCAACAAGAGGATCTACTGGGCTGATGACAGTCACATCCTCTTCGCTAACATGGATGGCTCTCAAAGGCACAAAGGTACAGAGACGTGCAGCATTTATTTCTCCTTTGCATTTTTTTTTGTGTGTCACTGCCATGTGAGCTCAGTTG
>JAILXH010274610.1:16985-30453 GCA_023558415.1 Piaractus mesopotamicus | reverse complement strand
AAACAGATGACAAAACAGAATCAGCAAAGGAGGAATTAAGATCCACAAATTCAAGAAACTGTGTTGTAACTAAAAAAGCCAGCCTAAAAAGGTATGTCTTTAGCTTCATCATAATATCTGAATTTTGACTTGGTAAACTGTTTCAGCATCAACATATTTGAATATCTTGCAGGAGCATCTCTGAACATTACTGAAGCATCATGTCGTGCTGTTCCTGTCTTTGCAGAACATTTTAGCTGGCAGGAACGTTTTAATGAAGCCGGCAGGGGTCGAGCCCCGACCCAAATCAATGGAGCATCTATTTCACACGGCGCTCGTACAGGAGGAGGTGCCGGTGGAGGTTTCATGAGCGGAGTCATGGAGTGAGGGCGAGAGCGGAAAGAGACGAAAGGAGAGAGAGAGAGAATACTAATGAAGACGGTAAAAATAAGAATGAGGCTGTGTCCTCGGTGGGTGAAGTCCCTCCAGTCAGGGCGAGAATAACAGCTCACTTTGCAGCCTTCATTTAATTCCTCAACTGGGACTGCTGCCAATCTTAGCTGTCCATCCGTCAGGAGGATGAGGGTGGTGGAGCGAGGCTGCGGGCCATAAAGCCTGTGGCTGTTTTCATTTAACATGTGTTGGGTGGGAATGACCTGCGAGGGTCAGCTGAGGTGCATAAACATTCACTCATCCCTCAGTCTGATTACACTGGGGAACAAATGATGGCACGCGAATTAAGGGATATTACTCATAGAGAGAGAGAGAGAGAGAGATATGTGAGTAGTGTGGTGGGTGTAAATGTGCCAGTTGTAGGCAGATGGATGTAAATGCAGCTGTAGGCTTCCCGCCCCCTTCAGGTTCATTTGTGGATCTACAAACATATCAGGCTGAGTGCTCTCTGCTATCAGAGCAGCCCAGTTCAGCTCTCACAGGAGTTTTATAATCACGACCTGGCTGCACACGGCACGCACATCACTTTATCATCATGAAAGAACGAGGTGGGGGGGTTATGGGGTCTGATAATCGGAGGGCTGCTCTCACTGGAGGCTGAATGACCTCTGGGACGCGCGCTGCGTGCGCGTGTGGGTGTGTGTCACAGCTAAAAGCAGGACAAGAGAGACGAAGATAGGAGGTTGGACCACTACAACCCACTGGAATTGGTTAAGGAATGATGGTTAGGCCTGTTGCCTGGGCTTCCACCAGAAGAGATTGATTCATTTCCACATATTGCATTACACTCGCTCCTTAGAAGGAAAGACATGGACCAAATTCCCATCAAAGGCCAAAGTGCATCTGTGTTGTGTCTAACCTCAAGAGATGCATAGCACAGTACGGTCATAACAGATGCACAGCATTCCAGTTAAGTCTGCTTGCATTTCATCCTTTGAAGTTGCAATTATCGTCACTGATAACAAAAGCAAGGCTTAATGCAATATTAATTATCTCTGACTCGTAGCTCAAGTGGAGGAATTCTGTCCAAAGTGTGGATTCCATACCACATTTGTGTTTGTGAGTAAGGTGATATGATTACGATTAGGCTTATTATGATATGAATTTGATAAAAAAGTTCTTATTGTAGATACACCAATCATTTAAACTAGCGGTGTCCAAACTTATCCACAAAGGGCTGGTGCGGCTGCAGGTTTTTATTCCAGCAAAGCTGGAGATCACCTGATCAGCAGTCTGAAGACTGAAACCAACTGATTAAACAAGTGGAATCAGGTGTGCTTCAGCTTTTTTTAAATGAAAACCTGCAGCCACACCGGCCCTTTGTGGATAAGATTGGACACCCTTGCTTTAAATGTATGGCATATTTTTTGCCATCGAAACAAACAGGAGACGTCAGAAGTGGAGACCTGGCAAACAGGGTATGAATATTACAATATAACGTGTAAAGCGTAGTCTGTTACTTTAAACATCAGTAAAGCTGTAACACCACTGACTAAATTACTAAAATATTTTTTTTTAAAAATGTACTGTCACTTTCCTTGAAAGGTCACATTGTATTTACAAAATTACAAATAGTGCATTCATGACGTTATTTTATTTTAAATTTAAAAGAACTGAATGTTTAATGAACAACACCACTGACACAACCATTTTTATACAGGAAGCTGTCCATATTTTACCCAAATTAATCAGAAATATAAAAAAAAATTTCCCTAACCATGTGCATCTTTCTTCATTTGAGATGTCCATCCATACAAAATCAATTCAAAAATACATTCCTGGACATTGTATGTTTCTGTAACACCACTGACAAAAAAATATTAGGACAAGATTTTATTATCAATGAAATGATCTTTATATATTTAAATAATTTTAACATAGAACAAACAATCATTTTAACACATTAAAAATCGTTCCACATAAAAACAACACTTCAGCACCTGTGAAGTCACTGCTGTGACATCTTGTTTTTCCAGCACAACATGGAAAAAAATCAAAAGAAAATCAGAATTATTATAGTTTTTGTGTTGGCTAATTTAGAAATAGAACAAATAGTAAGTCACCATAATGCTTTTATTCTTATTTTGAACTTTTTCTCATGGCTTCAAAGTTGTGGGACACCACTAGCCACCACAATGGTAGAATGACCTGTCTAATATTTATCATTGTTGTTGCAAGAACATATAAGATTATTCAGCTCATTTCTAGGTTTGTACTTGTTTTACCGGCACTGGCGCATCATTTTCTTGTTTCAAACATTGTTTCAAAACATAATGCAGATAATTTTGCTTGCTCCAAGAAATATTGCCTGAAACAAGCAAAATCATCTGCCAACGGAATAAGACAACTTCACAGCTGAGGTGGAGCATTTGAGGAAGGCGGTACAATGAGGTCAACCGTGAGCATGCTTCCTTTGAGGAACTCACGCTTTTTAAAGGTACTTTCTATTTCTAAATGGGTCACACAAAGAGGGAATGGTGACCTCCATTTACACTGGCATTGCACCAAACCAGAGACAGAGACAAAGACAAGCACCGGTGCGCCAAAACCGAAACAAGCCAGCTTTCATCTTTATAACAGATCGCTAGCTACTGATTATTTAACATTATGTGGAAATGTAAATGAGATCTGTTGTCATGTAAGAACCTCACTTCATACAGCATTCCATCCAAAAGAAGTAAGTGAAGAAGAATCACACATACTTGGACTGAGAAAGCAAAGAGAGCTACTGATAGAATAGAAAAGCTGCCTGCAATAAACTGTATTTATTATGTATGGAGTCAAAATAACAATGGCAGGTGTTGATTGTTACGCAACAGAGCAAGTCATTTAAAACTGAGTTTTATATCACTCACCATTCAATATTACATGAAAGTTTTTGTGAGTGAAGTAATTCCCAGATCCAATATATTTCCTTTCTGTATATCTGCTATTGCAGAGGTAAACAAAAAAGATAGGAGAATTGAGTTTTCAATGGAATATATAATGCATCAAATTTCAAAGAATTCAGGGACACAAAGGAGATCCGCTAAATCGCAGCCATGAAAAATTCATTCCTCGAGACAAAGTAGCCTCCTTAGAGTTGGCAGTAAGACTTCTGACAATGACAACAGTGCTCCTTTGGAACTCAGTTTGAAAGCCAATCTATTGCTTTCCTGCTTGTCTAAGTTTACTTTTTATCTACATTTGAATACTTTTCTCATTGCTGTGTTAATATTCTTGAACATTCTCCTGCTTCTCACTTGCACCAGGCCTTAACACATCTGACAAAGTCAAGCACAAAGCACTGATTCCCTGTGGACCTCATTAAGAACAGTAGTAGCTCATAGTAGATGATTATCATATCCGAGCTTATACAAAATAGATGAATGAGCGTATGATCTTTAAAGCCACAATGAGACATTTTAAAAGCCTTTTGTTTACATCAGCTTTAAGAAACACATTCTCAGAAACAGCTCCGAAGAGCTCAAACAGCAACTTTATTACCCCATCAGGAATCAGTACACGGGGGAATCAATTCTGTTCAATCTGTTTCGAAACAAAGCAATTACTGCTTAAAAAGGTACTTCAGCTTACTGTTCAATCACGGAGAGCTCTGATTTGAACAAATCAAATGTCAGGGTCACCACTTTCAGTATTTGACACACAGTGACCAGTTAAGCCCAAAGGGACAGTTTAGCCACAGATGCTAATGTGCAGCATCTAGCTCAGCAATACCCAGCAGTTAGAACAGTCATGCTAATGTGCACAAATGATATCCGAGCATGTGAAAACATCTGGAATAAAGGCAATATATCTAATATTTCATGTTATGGGGCTACTGTAAGGTTATTTAAAACTTGCTTCAACCTATTTATTTTACTTACTTTACGAAATCTTACCAAGGGTCATTTTCTTTGCACTGGCAACCCTTACTTCTTGAAAGAAGAAAAATTGTGTAGTAAGATCATTTTACTTCATATGATTACTTAAAAAAAAGAAAAGAAAAAAAGGCTGAATAGTGATGTAATAAGATCATTAATATTAATGAGAAATATCAGATTTCCACTTTCCAAGATATCAAGAGTGATATGCAAATAAAGTCATTTTAAACCATTTTACAGCGTTTAATGACCTGACTTATTTCATGAACAGTAGCATTTTGGACAACATAAAAATTTAATATTGCATTAGCTACCAAACGGTTTGTCTCAGTTTATAAAATTATCGCCATATAGAGCTTAAAAAAATGCTGCATGTATTATACAAACATGAATGTAGTGTTTCTGAATATCATTTGTTAAGGACAATGTGCGTATTTCTGTATTTCAATGAGACTTTGCATAATGAAGCAATAGTCTTCATTCATTTATCGAATCCTGGTTACACTACCGTGTCTGTTGAATATTACAATATGCCTTATTATTGAATATTGGCACATATGTGTTTTGGACAAACTATTTTTTTATATGTCTGCTGAGAAAAAAAGGTCATTATTCCCTAGTGGGAGTCCGCCTCTAAGGAGAATGCACCAGTGCACAGGCGCATCAATAAGGTCTTACAGACTCTACAGGGGTCCACATGTGGAGGCCTGATGGTCCTTAGCCATGCATACAGACCTAATGCCACTCAGGATTCCATCACACAATGGAGAGCAAGCAAATAAGTGCTACGGAAAGAGGATAAGTAGCAAAATAATATCATCTCTTTATTCAATTGCCATAAGCTCCCTTAGGCAGAAGCTTAAGTACTGAGTACAGCACATGCATTTGATTTACATCCATTGTCCCCCCCAGCTCATCTCTACCAGAGTGCTGGAGAGAGATGCGTGATAAAAGCAGTGTCGTCAGCGAAACCACCAAAACTACATCACGGATTCATAACAGAACTGACCTTTACACCATGGAGACAGTAAAGAGTAATAGCATGCTAAGAAGAGACTGTGGGTGTGGAAGGAAGAAAACGAGGGCAGAAAAGGAAAAAAAAGCATGTACGCAATATGTACTACAGTGGATGACACTAGCTTAGGTTTCACTTTGCGGTCCAGCTTTAAAACAAAAACATAAAGGTATTATTAACATATTAATGTCAATTTTATATAACATCTAATTTCCATATGTTCTCTGAGCTTGTCTGAGTGTGACGAGTTTTCTTAATTTAAATCATACAGCAAAAAAGTGATTATCACTTAATAACAATATCACTTATTGTATTAAGGGGCATATTTGTGCCACTTTGTGCCAGTGCTGGTGGTCAGTTTAGCAAGTTATCTACTTCTACGTAAATGAACATATGCATAAACAATATAAGCCCCTGGACAGCTTATATGCTTTTTGTATGGAAGCCTGTTTCCACCAGTTAGGACCAAAAAAAGACAATCAAGTCTCAAAAAAGAGAAAAGGAAAAAAAAATTAAATATGAAGGAATGTTTTGGTTTTAGTTTTTTAATGTAACTGATTTGAACCCCAAATGGGCAATCACTGACATCCAATCATCAGAAAAAACAAATTAGCCATTTTTAAAAACTATTTAAGACAACTTGTGGTTGTGAAATAATTGTTGTTTATATTAGCTTCTAATTTTACAGTACATCAGCTTGCAACCTAAGTGCTTTGGTAGCGTTATGTAAAAAAAATTAGGATTCCTAATTCCTAAAATTAGGATAGGAATGTTTATTTGAGACTATATTGGTTGGATTCAGATTAAACAATCTGGATTACAATTGGCCTGGTGCTTATACACACAATAATTCAGTGGATCTTTTGCATATTAAACAAACTGGGCTCAAAATAAATAAACATGCCATAGCAATATTCATCCAAATACACAGCTAAGCCATGGATAGGACACTTGTGATTCAACACACTGGAGTCAATAAAAACTAATGTGCCACTTTAGCCAATTAACTACCTTTAGTGCATTTCAGCAATATCACAGAAAATTATGTTTAATTGATTGAGAAAACCAAAAATTGCAACAACAATTACATTACAATTAGTTGTTTAGCCCTAGTAGGAGCACAACAAATAGTTCACTAAAATTGATCGTTCTGAATGATAGCCTGAGGACTCTCTGTCCAAAATTATCCTCTGCATTTGTTTTTAAACCGTTTACAAGCTGCAGGTCTGGGGGAGTGCTGAGGCAGATGGAGAGCCCCCAGAAAGATCCTGCTTAAGGCCCCTGAAGTACTAGAGCTGTCCCTGATTTTGCGTTTTGAGAGGGAAACTCTTATAAATGCATATGCAATAAGGCAAAAGAGCAGCGACTGTCCCTTTGATCGTCTTATGGGCACTAAAGGGCCGTTGATTATGAATAATAGTATGGAAATTTCATGTGATAAAAAATTCAAATGAATAATGTTAAACATCCATCCAAGATATAACTGCACAAAATTCCACAAGCGCAGACCAATCACAAGGAGTTCTGTGGCATTTTATCCTATCATACTGCATTGAAATGTTGGGCATGAATAGGTTAATTTAAAGTAATGTATCCATGAACATAGACAGCTGTATATACAGAGACTTTCAGCAGGTCTGTGCTTTTGCCAGAATAATTGAAAAACAGGATCATGATTCATTTCAAGTTCTTGGTAAACTATAAAACAGGATGAAAGAACATTACAGTGTACAATGCAGACAGAAGTAAAGGTTAAGCCTCAAAGGTACAAAGCAAGTTCAGATTCTCTGTAATACATCTCACTGCAAGACCTCTTCACGCACCTGACCCTGCACAGCCACACGCACCTAGTGAGACGAGAGTCTCTGAAACAGGGTTTCAGCAGCCAAGAAGACTTCATAAGAAATCATGAATAACTATGAACACTTTTTGTTATTACTCATATGGTAATTCCACAGCCAAGGTCAGCTGTTTAAAAGAGGGCTTTTGTGCTTTAACTTGCGGTCATCCAGATTATGCTGATGTAATGGCCTTTATTGCTTTTTCTGAAATGTAAAATGCGCAGCACACAACCTCAGTAACCTCAAGGTTTCTTTCATAATATCATAATATGCACAGTGAGGTATGGCAGCCGGATTATCTACCAGTTGTACAAGCTGAGATTAAATTTAGAGACGACTATTTTTCACTATACACATGATAACACTCTCTCTATCACTCTCTTGTACACAGATATGCACACAGAGCCTTTAATCTATTATGTCACAGCACAGAATTGAGAGTGACGTCAACTTTTCATTTAGCAGCCAACAAATGCAACTAGTACCAAATCAAAGTCAACTCACTGCCTCTTTCCTTCTGCTCTGAAAACAATGGATGTATTGAATATAAATGTGTATGTAATTTCCGCACAAATAAAATATATTACATCAGCAAAATTTTCTCTTTCTGATTACTTACTTTAGGCAATAAATGTGTTTATGTACTTTATTTACAACAATTAGGGCTGCAAACTGGCTTGAGGAATCATTTGGTATTTTGCGAAAAACAAAAATGCTACCATAACCATAATCATCCTTAACAGTTGCAGAACATACATTTGAACTCTGTTACCAGTTAATAACAGTATTGTCTTAGTCTGTGTAGCTTATTACGTCTTACCTCCAAACTACCAAAAGGTTTAGATCAGTATCATGTGATTTAATTTAATGTAACATTTTATAATATTTCTATGGTGTGGATATGGTATTTTTCTGCTTAGGCTAACAATTCGTTTGGTAATCATGACCTACGCACTTAAATTATATGGTTCTTCAAGCGTTCCTTAGTAAAGGCAATGGTTCTATTTGAACCATGAGTTCTATTTCATGCTTAAATGGTTCTCTGCACGGTGAAATGGTTCTTCAGATCGATGGAGACTGTGTTGTACAATGTTCTATATAGAGCTTTTTTGAAAATGGTTCTGTATAGCACCAAAAAGCGTCGTGCTGTTGTTACGAGCTTGACAGTTTTTGTTAATAGAATTTCACCATGCAAAGAACCGTTTAAACATGAAATGGTTCTATACAGAATTTAAGGTTCTAAACAGAACCAATGCCTTCACCAAAGAACTCTTGAAAACCATCAAGTGTATATAAATAGACAAGCCACCTGTTCCAATACCGTTTTTAACAAGCCCTTGTCAGCATTGCCTCACTGTTTCCCCTCGGGGGATTCCCCCCACGCCATCTTAAGGGCTGATAGCTCAAGTGACATGTGGATGAGCCCTTGGAGGGGCAAGGGATCGCGGGAACACGAGTGTCGATTTTGACAGCAGAAGTTGCCCAGAAACCACTGCAGTCTGATGTATTTCTGTTCTCAAACTCATGGCAGACAAAGCTGTTTATAAGCCAAAGTAATAAAATACTTAGAAATGCTTAATATTTGTTTGATTCATTATGTTTAGAATGAGATATGGGTAGGAAACTGCTCCATTTGCTATACCTGACTGCTAATACAAATTCATTCAAAGGCTACACAGCTAGCAACATCAAAAAAAAACAGCTTTCTAACAGCTTTTTAAACCTATTGATTTACTATGTTAGGCCTACATACAGCTTATGTAAACAGAACAGCATTAACTAGTTTAGGAACCTTATGTCGGGATTGGAAAGGAAGAACGGTAAGGTTAAAATATTGGTTCTGCTCAGAATGAGCCAAGTGATTTTTACTCCGTTTCCAAGGTCTGGAATCAAACTAAACTCGAGGGCAAAATTGTGTTAATGTAATATATTTTATTCATGTGGAAATGATGCACACGTCTGAATGAAAAAAGATTCAATGCAAATTCAATGCTTCAATGCGTTGCTCTTTTCAGAGTGACCTCTTTGTCAGTATTTCAACAGTGACTGACCACGAGCAAAGCTTCATGCTAATGCCGTTATCAAACCCCCTCCTGCTTCACAGCTCACAGGGTATCAGTTTCTGAGCTCCATTTGCCAACCGGAGTGCCAGCCTCTTTCCAGCCATGCTGCCACTGCCCTGCTGCTCCACCAGCGGAAGACATAAACACATCCATCATCACCTCACGACCTTGTGGAGCTTCCTGCTGTTTCCTACAGCTGAGACAGACTGCATATCTTCGTGAGTCATGAGTGGGTAGCAAAGTAACGTAGTTACTCAGAAGGACAATAACAGAGTTTTGTATGCAAACATTGAACTGTTGCCAAAGACCTGGGTCAGTACATCTACTGCATGCCGGATATAGGAAAGTTGGTGGAAGAGTGTATTATAGATGCAACACAAAGGTGATTCTAATGCTGTAAGCTTTCTCTTATTTTTGCTCTAAAATAGTGTTGGTAGAGGTGTACCTAGGATCTTACGGGCCCAAGTACAACAAATAAATAATTAACTAATGGATGCCCCCCTACATAAACAAATGACCTCTAAATAAAATGTAGTTTGTTCAGTGTAGTTTGTGTAATTTCTAGCTATTGCTATGTTTCAAACGAGTTAATGCTGTAATGTGTGCTAATGATCGTGTAGTATATTTTTTATTACAAGTAGGGATGCATATTCTGACTAACTTTGATAATCAAGTGTCTGTAAGAATTCATGAGTGGATATCTGGTTAACCACAGAAAAGAAAAAACATATTAAAAATAAATAAATAATTTACAAAAAAATACCAACAAAAAGAATCCAGTGCTGTAGGCCAACTTTTTAAGGTGACAGCACTGGTACTGCGCAAAAATATAGTAGCATGCATGCAAAGGAAGACTTTTGAGAACATGTTTTATGATTCAAAAACAGGGACATCTGTCTTCTGAGGTTTTATATGTAACATTAATGATGGTGAAATAAGGGTAAACTCAAAAAAGTCTTTGAGGACTATTTTGTCTTACAACACCCTACTCACTAATCTTACTATTCATAACTAAATAATAAGCCTGCAGTTTAAGAAGCTGATCCAACAGAGTTCTCTGAAGTTGTACTTCACAGAATGTAATAAATAGTGCCACACCCATCCATGCTGTGAATCTTTTTGCAGGTGTAAATCCCACTGACTAGGATTTGGGAGGCAGCTCTAAGTGTACCAGCTTGAAGAACACAAATAGCATTCTCCAGCAATGCTGATCTTATTAGTGAAGTAGCTGACCAAGGTTTTGAGCAGCCAGCATGCAAAGCCATCAGCCAGTCTACGAGAGAAAGTGATACCTTATTCTTTGGTGATTACGAGCTATGTGTCCAATCGTGTTGTAAGCACAAAAACAAATTCTTAGTTGCAAAATGTTTCAGGGAGTTGCAAACATACCCTCATTTAGCCTGATTGGCACAAAGTAATCATGCAAGATCATCGCTTTGTCTGCTAAGGTGACTTAATTTACTCTTTCACAGGGAATAGATGATGCAACACATCTGTGACAGCAATGTGACACGTTGTCAATGAGCTTTTTTCTGTTCACTAATTTGGTCTGACCAGAATTTTACAGGTAAGCTCTCAGGGGACAGGACGGATTGTCCATGACTCACTAGTTCTATCAGCAGAAATCATCAATAAAAAGCAGCCCCAATTGATTTTTCAAGGTTCAATGCTCTGTGACTCAGCCTGAGATGACGTGTCTAAACCCAGACGTCAAGTTCTATCAACTTATTGCAACGTCACTGGGCCATTTTTAGGATTATACAGTTTATTGCACATTTTACCTCAATTCCCTCTAGCTTTCACCATTCAAAAAAACAATTCCAGAGCAATTGTGCCTTATCTTGCAAAGAAACATTGAAGGTGCTGCTAATGATAGTAAAGGGGAGTTTTAATTCTATTTTTATTTACTCAGTGTGAGGTTCGGAGCCTGTGGAATCCAATCCACAATCACCCAATCTAATCTCGGCCACAGCATCTAGCTCAGCTTATTCCTTTCCGTTTTTAATTTTCCACACAAGATTGTGGCAGACTCAGAGGACACACCCACAGTCCGCACAGAAATGACTCTCTCAGTACCTTGTTTGCTGAGGGCAAAGCAGTATTGAGGTCAAGGAGAAGAGATCTCTCACTTTCCCGAGCCGTGATGGAGAGAAGCAGACTCTCGCTGAGACTGGAGCTGGTGCCAAGCCTCCAAAGCGCTGACTCGCATGGCTGTCCCGCCATCGGGCTGACATGCCAACTTCCGCTTGGCCCATGACAGCATGGCACGCCGACAGCTACTTTCCTCTCACACCTGTGATAGCACATCTGACTGAGTACACCCATGACAGAGAGCGGGAAAGAGAGCTGTCGGCAGATTTGTTTTGATGAGTACATGTAGATTCAAAGCTGTCCAGCTTGGCTGCGGTCAGTTTCAAGCCATTTGTCTCTGTGCCAATTATGAGGGAAACCTGGCTGGGATTCACATAACAGCATTAATAGAAATTGATGCATATATCCAGAGATCAGTATTGAGTTTAGAGCATGCAAGTTGAATAGCTTTTGTTTACCCTAGTTTTGTTTGTTAACCCTACATTTGTCTGGATAGTGACCGGTGACCTTCCCCCTGTTTAACATCATTTGTCTTTTCAGATGCTGTAAGTGACAAAAAAAATATTAAATTATAACAAAATATAGTGCACTTATCATCAATAAACATAAATGTTTTGATATTTTAAACTACTTTGGTAGTCTGTAGATCAATTTGTGCTGGGTCATTTGTGACAAGGTATGTATGAATGGTTTGGTAACCCATCCATGCATTTAAAGGGGGAATTCCAGCCAAAATGAAAAATGTAACCATTGCTATATGTGTTATAAACATGACTACTCACCTTCTACAGTGGTGCCACAATGGTCTCAAAAGTGGGATTTTCTGTATGTATTTTGGGAATACCTCTTAAAAACTTCAATTCCTTTAGGCGGATACTTGAGGCAGGCTGGGTGTTTTTTGTTTTTTTCTGCTAGCTGGCTAATGCAGAAGGAAGTCAGATAGCTATTGTTACTGCTAGAAAGGCGAATGTCATGTCTGTATTTATTAACCTTGAGTCTCTGGCGTGCAAATCCGAGTTGAGTCTTTAGCAGAGAACTTTAGGTTAGTCGCAGTATTAGCTACAGCCAGTGTATTTTACCAATGTAAACCCTAAAAAATCCTGTCAGGTTCAACATGGCTTCAAATAATAAGTCTTTCATTATAGGAAAAGTCTGAAGGACTGAACTGAAGCGCTACATGCAGCAAAACATCTTGAAATTTTTGGTTAGTCTGGTGTTAATATAGCATGTAAGCTAGCTAGCTAGCACAATAACTCATCTGCCTGACACTGTAGTATATTTTAAGGGAGTGTGATCTGTTGATAACTTGCTAAAACTTCAGTTAGAATAGTAAGTGCACAAGTTAGCATACTTGCCTCATTCATTTACACACTGTATTTCCTGCATGTAGCACTTTGTTCTGTCCATCAGACAGAATTATTTTCCTAAAATAAAAGGTTCGTTATTTGAAGCCGTATTGAACCTGACACCACTTCGAGCCGCAGGAAAACGGCATTAACATAATGGCTGCTCATGAGTCACACACGCAAGCTTGGAACGAAAATTTTATTCGCTTACCGCGTTAATTGGTGGTCCTAATTTAATCAGTTTTGTTCGTGCTTTTTCTCTGGTCTCAATTTTCAAAAGTTCACATTTCACAAGTTGTAGGTCTCAAGTTTAAGTCAAGTCGCGAGTCAGTCAATATGTGACTTGAGAGTACCGACTCGAGTCCGCATCTGTGGTTGTTTGATGTATTTATGCAATGGACGCTCGGTATTGTAATGAAAGACCACTAATAAATTCTGTCGCACTGATGAGGCTGAGGAATGCAGTGTCGCACAACAGAAAGCAGCATAACAAATTATATATTAACTGCTAGTTTTAGGCCAGAAAGTCCCTTTAAGAAAGACAAATATTTGAATAAGAGACTATTATTTAGTACGTATTTTACTGCAGCATAAATGTGAAGTCTATAAAAATGATTACAGACCATGTAACCCACTGCAGCACAGTTTTTCTGAAGCAATAGACATTTTTCACTCACCAGTTTACATAAGTTCATGTCACTCTGCAACACCATATCTCTAAATAGGTGCTCTTCAACTACGGGACATTTCAGCATTTCAGCCATTCTGTTAAACTGATATTTTATCAGGTTACCAAAAAAAAATAGAAAACTTTTTA
>JAILXH010274593.1:5922-15980 GCA_023558415.1 Piaractus mesopotamicus | reverse complement strand
TGTGTGTGTGTGTATGTATGTGACGTGGGCATGCGTGTGTCATTTGCATGTGTTGGCGGCAGATTTTAATGAGTTGGAGGGGATCTCACAAGTCTTCGAGTATGTTACTGATGACACATTAGGTAAGTTAGGGATAACTATTTCTCTATTTAAAAAAAAAAGTGATTTTGACGCACTTAGCTTTCTCATGCTGAGTCATCCATGATGGCAATTATGAAGAACAATTCTCTAATAGTGGAAATAGCGGAAATTTTTTTGTGTGGCTCAAAGTAGTTTCCAAGAGGGCATTGTCATGATCAGGAACATGACATCAGTGTGGGCTAACTATAAATAAACTTTCAAAATGAGTGGCGCTTGTGGTATGTGACAAAAAAACGTTAAAATGTTTAGCTACTCAGTTTGTTTTCAGGTAGACTATCTGATTAACTTTTAGAAGTTTCCTTGGTTTCCTTCTTGTTGATTTTTCGTTGTTGTTCCTCATTCCTCAGAAGATGAAACTTGATGCAGAAAACTTTACGAAAAGAAAATTACAGCAGCAGGGCTTCTACATTACTTAAATTGTAGCTGTTTGTTTGTATTTTCAGTTGTTGTTTAGCAGCTGCCTTTTATTTGCTGATCAGTGTACTATTATTTGTTAACATGTATCTAGCAGAAATTAACATTATAGCTATACAGGAAACTACTTAGAAGTGAAAATGTGTACATTTAAACAGTGAAATAAAATACACATTTGGTGCATGTTTATAATTACATGACCAAAAAAGCACCTTCAGAGCTCTTGTATTTCAGTGCTTATTCATTCACTTTTTTTCAACACATATTTTTCAAATACAAACATTGTTAAAATTTCCATCTGTAGTTATGTAACTTTGCCTCTTGTTCTAGCATTTTTTTTGTAGAATGTAGCCTGAGAGCGTTGTTTGCTTGCCCCGCTCATAGTCGTGTCTCTTTTTAGTGCACTGATTCTCCACCCTGAACAGCCAATCGGAGAACTCTCAGCAGACACTGATTTAATCATCCAGAATGGTGCTGACAAAGACTAACTGAAGCCAACAGTGTGGGACACCTATTACAGATCGATGTTTGGCCACAGGTGATCAGCAATGGCCTGACTGTGTTTGACAGCTGACAGTTAGCTTGGTGTGTCAGGACTGCAGGTCTTCCCACTGCCTGAAAGTGGCTGTGGAACAGTGATTTCAGCTGTCTAAAGCTGTCTTAGGACGGACTGCGAAATGGAGCTATTATATCTTGATGATTTTTATACTATTTTAGCTTCTAGGTGTAGCTTCTTTTTTCCCCACTAAACAAAGCTTGTATCCTTATAAAGCCTGTTTATGTTCTGTCATCAGTGGCTTTGATCCTTGTTTCAACAGCAGAGTCCAACACAAGAATTGGTGGCGCTTTTACACACTCTTGATTGTGTGACCTCATTTGTAACTTAAACAAACCAACAAAAACACTCGGCCTCCACCCTTCCTGGCCAGCTGACGTGTGTTTGTTGGCTAAAGCTCTTTTAAAAAGTGTTCTGAGCCTCAGTTTATGAGCCTTCATGTGTGGTCATTGTCACCATTCATGGGCTCTGGGGTATTGTTTGTCTTCTGCTGGGTTGGTGTAGTGTGTTCATGCTTATGTCTTATTGAAGTTCCCGTGTGGTGTTAACTGAAGAGATACTGATTGCTTACCTAAAGAACTTAATGAAGTAAAGAGTTGCTGATTGGTTGGTTCAAGAGCAGGTTGAGATGTCCATGCTTGTCAGGGCCCGAGTTGGCATTCCCCTACAGCAGCATAATTTGACTTTTGACCTGGGATGAATAATTACCTACAGTTGCTCAAAAAAGCACTGCCAGCCTTCCACTGCAGCTTTCAGTTTGATCTCTCAATTTAGAGGAACATGGTCGTATAGATAGGCTGTGTTTGAAATGGCCTACTACAAACTGCTCTCTTACTGCTTGTGCCCAAAAGTAGTAAATAGTATGCAGTATATGACCAACATGAATTTCCCCAATACGCGAAAAATACCCGGATGACATACTAATCTGACCAAATATTCCAGTACGCGGCCAGAGCTATCTCTTTGATATACTGCTTCTCAAAATGCACTGTGGCCGGTTCAGGAGGACGTAACGACTGATGTGCCTTGATATTTTCAATAGCCCTGGATTCAGCTGTTCTTTACATTAATAACAGCAAAATGAAAGAAATTTGTCCAAATGCTGCAAAAGCCATGCCAGCTTTTCTCTGCTTTTCTGGTCTTAGGTGGGTTTGCTGATTTTATCTATTTAATAAAGTTAATATACTGCATAGATAACGCGGTTAAAACAGTAACTTACTAGTTAAAGTTGTCTTCAGCTGAACAGTCCACTCAGCATTGGCTCTAGCCATTAGTCTTCTATTGCTGTGTCAGTCAAGGCTCTGTCCTGTAGAATAACAGACGGCTTGTGTCACATGCAGTCGTGGGCTGGAGGTTAGGGAACCAGCCTTGTGACCGGAAGGTTGCCGGTTTGATCCCCTCAGCCGACAGTACGTGACTGAAGTGCCCTTAAGCAAGGCACCTAACCCCCAGCTGCTCCCCGGGTGCAGTGGATAAGGCTGCCCACCACTCTGGGCAAGTGTGCTCACTGCCCCCTAGTGTGTGTGTTCACTAGTGTGCATGTATGTGGATGTTTTGCTGCACGGATGTGTTAAATGCGGAGGTCTAATTCCTCTGTGTGCAAAACACAGTTGGCTAAAGGTTCTGAGTTCTATTGTAGTTCTATACTAGATACTGTATTGTGTACTGCTGATGAAGAGTAACATGCAGTATTCATTATATACTGATGCAGTATGCTATTACGAACATGGTCTTAGACCGTGTTCTAGGGCAGTGGGAGTTTTTTCAAGGGCCACCAGGAATTTTGAGATATAGTGGCGTGTGGATTTATGAAAGAAAAAGGGTCTTTTTGCTGGGACAAAATCAGTTTCTGTCCTTGCAGATTTCTTGGTAGGGTTTGGCTCCGGATACAACCATGTAAACCTGAAAAAACCCATTTAGCTTTTCAGTGTCCTTATATAAGTCAGAAAATGCATCGAGAAGACCTACCTGCCTCCCTAAGGCCCTAAACTAAGCTGACATGGAAGAATTATCTGCAGCTTACACACATGAGAACACAACCACAACTAATGGGCTGCCTGGTGCACTATGTTCAGCCTTCAAGCCTCTAACTAGGAAAATTTATATGCTTGTCTTCTTAACCAAAAGCAGAACTGGACCTCAATTAGAAAGATTTGAATCACAACCAGTGTTGATCTAAAAATCACAATTAGATATTTTCCCCAAATTGTTAGGCTCTAGCCATTAGTCTTCTATTGCTGTGTCTTGGCCTACATCATGTTATTAGACATGGGCTTAAGCATGTAATTATATCAAGAACACCAGTATGTTTCTTCTATCTTTGAAGCCTTTCAGGAATTTTGAAACTAATGACCGTGTAGCATAACTCCTCTGTTCCCATACACTGCATACTTCAGCTCATAATTTCCTGTCAGTCATCGTTATTGGTCAAGGGAGCAGATGTCTGCAAGGTAGAGAAATGCTGTCAGACACCTCAGTGCCTTAGACAAGCTGTGAGAGAACTTCTGAATATTATGAAGAGGCTTGACGTGCTACATGGACTGGACCTCAGTTGTTTCGTGACAGTGAGAATACATGACTTGCTGGTTTGTCATTAAAAAAGGACAGAGTGACCTCTTTGTGTCCACTCTTGCTCCCTTCTGGGAAGGTGACCAGGAGGGCCTCAGCTTGTCTGACTGTGGGACTTGTTCTGAACTGTAGGCTGCTCCTCTGGGATACTGAAGCTTATAAGCAGTCTTGTGGCAGGTATGCCACTCCGGAAGCAAGAAGCATGTTTTAATTTAGGAAATATATTAATGGAACTGGTCTGTCAGTGTTAGCAAAATACAAACATACACACAGAGTGGCTTTAGATAGAAACAGTGAGTGAGAAAGAACCTTTAGGTAGTTGTAATGCAGCTGACTACTTACATCCTTATACTTTTTTTTTATTTCTGTTATCCATGGCTATTCATTCTCTTCTCTGTTATCCTTTTTACCTCTTCATTTTTATTGCCTCTCAAATAAGTCAGTTGGCATGACACTGGCGCTGACATTATTGTCAAAAAACATGTAATAATAAAGATAACAGTAACAATAACTATGTTTTTCAGATATGCAATGTGGTTAACATAAGCAGTGCTAACACAAGCTTGACGCTTAACTTTTCTACTGTGATATAGTATTTGAAGCACAGGAAGGCCCTCATGCTCCAGCAGGCACAAGACAATAGAGAGGATTTGTTTTGAATGGCTATGTCTGTGTCTGTCTGGTTTCTTTATACCTGGGGGAGCTAGACCAGAGCCAGTTGATAGAAGAAGCACTTAAACCAGGAGGATGCAAATAGAAACGTAAGAATAACTAGGAGAAACATTAGAAAAAATTATGAGATCTGAATGAAAGAGAAAAAAATACTAGAATAAACAGAGCAGGATTGCTTTGCCTAGTATCTTCAGCTCAGTGCTATCCTGGTCAGTGGAGAGCTCAGTTCAAATCCGTTGTAGTTTGGTGTCACTGTAACTGTACACAAAACATACTAGAGTACTTGAAATTAGATTTTAGACCTGGTACTTTTTCCATTTGATCTAGAATACACTATCTGGCCATATGTATATATGGTATGTAGACACTTGACCATCACACCTATATGAGCTTGTTGCCCATCCCCCACCACACACACCCACTCTGGCTGAAACACCTGAACACAATTATTAGGAGGAGTGTCCACATACTTTTGGCCATGTAGTGTATGTCTGGTCTAACATCCTGTTTCTGAGGTCAGTTTTCAACCGTCACACTGCAGATAGGAGCTGACTGCTAAGTCAAAGTTGCTGCAAGAGCAGTCAAGAGTATATCTCAACTGCAGTTTTATCAATGTTTAATTTACTTAGAGAGCCAGTCCCTGGGTCTGAGTTTGCGTGTTCTGCATGAGAAACAGGCGGTGCTGTATCTGTGTCTGCCGTATCTGTGACTTTTACTGCAGTGTGTGAATGGAATGGAATGTGGACTCTGCTACAAGCGTGCATACAAACTAATATTAAGATGAGTTCCACAGTAATTGGCAATAAGGTCTTTTGCTTATTGTACACAGATGATCTCATGATCACATACTGTAGCGATGGTTCTTTTCTCTCTCTAAGTTCCATGTTAAGGGCTCAGGTTACTGTATAATTTGCGCTCTGTGTCAATAATGACAGTGTATTGTGTAATTATTGTGTTTGTACAAATTTAACTGTTGTAAGGATAAGCCTAGCCCTGCTGTTGTGCTGTATGCACTCGTCTTCAGTTTGTAAATGGTGATCCTCAGGCTTAACACTAACAGGAAGTATCTAAATTAAAGTATTGTGCAGCTAAAAGAGGCTTCAGTGCAGAAGATGGCAGCTGGTGAACTTGGCAGTAGAATGGTTAGATTCACTGTGCATGTCTGGTGCGCTAGCTTAGAGAGCACAGCCCACAGGCCTCAACTTGTGGTGCATGTGTCTTGTCTGTTTTGGTTTGTCTCCACCTCTCCCTGTGCAGCTCTTCCCCAAGTACGAGTTGCTTTTAATTAGTAGTTCATCATATCAGACTGTTTGTTTGGAATGACAGATAGGGTGGTTTGTGATGTCACGGGATGCATGAGCTGAGGGCACTGTGGTTTGGGTGGCTGGTCTGACTTGTGTCTGCTTTCATGTGTATTTATGGTAATTTACAGGCTCTTATTTTAGATACACTCTAACATTTTTTTCTCTCTCTCTCCCTTGCTCGCTCTTGCTCACTCTCTGTCTCTCTCTCTCTCTATCCTCCCCCCACCTCTTTTTGCTCTCTTGGTCTCTCACTTTTTGTAGCTGGAATGTCTTGAGTCCACCCCCTGAGCTGTGTGACGGAGGTGCAGCCAGTGCTGATGGGAGCTGCTGCTCCATCATGAGTTGCCATGACGCTGGAGGGCGTCGCCGTTTCGAGGACTCTGAGTTCACCCTGCGTGTGTACCCGGGCGCCCTCTCCGAGGGCATCATCTACTGCCCGGTCACCGCCCGCAAGATCACCTCTGCAGCCGAGGTCATAGAGCAGGTGATCGAACGCTTGCGGCTGGACCGCGCCCGGCTCTACGTCCTTGCGGAGGTGAAGGAGTTTGGCGGGGAAGAATGGATCCTGAACCCAGGCGACTGTCCTGTGCAGCGCATGATGCTGTGGCCCCGCATGGCCCTGGAGAACCGTCTTGGCAGCGAGGATTACCGCTTCCTTTTACGAGAGAAGAACCTGGATGGCTCCATCCACTACGGCAGTCTGCAGATGTGGCTGCGGGTGACGGAAGAGAGGAGGCGGCTCGTGGAACGTGGACTCCTCCCACAGCCCCCGGCTGGGCAGTACGCTGCAGACCTTTGTGCCCTGCCGGACTTGAACGAACGAACATTGCTCGAAAACCTCCGCGGACGTTTCAGGCAGGAGAAGATCTACACCTATGTGGGTGGGATTCTAATAGTTGTCAATCCCTTCAAGTTCCTGCCCATCTATAATCCCAAGTATGTCAAAATGTATGACAACCACCAGCTGGGGAAGCTGGAGCCACATATTTATGCTGTGGCGGATGTGGCGTACCACGCCATGCTGCAGAGGAGGAGGAATCAGTGTATTGTGATATCTGGAGAGAGCGGGTCAGGGAAGACACAAAGCACCAATTTCCTGATCCATCACCTTACTGCACTCAGCCAGAAAGGCTTCGCTAGTGGAGTGGAGCAGATCATACTTGGGGCTGGGCCAGTCCTAGAGGTAAGACGGAATAGATGAATGAATGCTTGGATGGATGGTTGAATGGCTCAATCAACCTTTTGGAGAGATTAACAAAGCAGCTAATTGGGTGAAGTACTATTAGATTTCGGCCTTGACAGCAATTAATAAGTAAACTATATCAGGCAGGAAGCATTGGGACTATGTTGTTCGCTAGTAGTTATTTAGCATGTCACATGTGTTGGAATCAGTGTTTTGAAATTTGAGATGGTATATCGGTATCGACGGGTATTGGCGTCGGGCCAATCTCAGCAGAAGATGCTTTATCAGGGAAAAAGAATGAATTCAAACCAGTCCTGTAACAAATCTGTCCTATAATTTAGTTTACAGTCACATTTTGTCATGTGATGTTGTTAGCTAGGCATTTCTTCCTGTGGGGTAGATGAGTGTTTGAGTAGTTCCAGCATGGTAACCTACATTTAGATGTTTAAGTGAAGTAGTTCAAATAAAAATAGCTTAGTATTGGGCTGTCACGATCATGGAATTTTAGCTGATTGTCATAAATAACTGCAATCAGCGATTTGTGGTTTTTGTCCATTGCATGCAGCTATTAAAGTACAAGCCTAAAGTGGTCATATTATCTCATTAGACATCTTGTTTCCTAGGCATGTCTACTAGGTAGTGTAAGTAACACTACTAGGAAAATGATATACTACGCTGTTGTGAGATTGCACACACTCAAACAAAAGTCTGGTTACACAGAATCATGTGCATTCAAGCAGAGCTAGAGTTTTTCTTGAGAGTTAAAGTATAAGACAAAAACCCTGCTCTAAAACCCCACACTGTGCTAGCATACATGATAGAAACATTAGCTCTAACTTTGTAGTTACCAAATAAACAAAAATTACTCCACGCTGCCCTTTAAATACTTTACAGCGCTAAATTAGATGTTGAAGCATTCTTTTGCATTCATAAGCCCCATACGTCTAAGTTAATGTATTAACAGCTTTCTTTTTATTTATTTATTTATTTATTTTACATTTACTTGCCCATTTAACATTTTGCTTATTGCGACATAATACAGTTGCATCTTCAGTGACTATGGAAAAAGTTTGCAGTCAGCTTAAGCAATTGTGATAATCTCCAGTAATTGCAATCATCTCAAATAATTGTCATTAGGCAATGATGTAATAATTGTGACAGGTCTTCTTAGTAGATATTAAAGAAAAAATCCTGATCGGTGTCAGTACTCAAGGTTTCAATACCAGTATAAGTATAGGAAATAAGTAAGTGCCGTGTCTGAAATTCAACTCAATTTGACTGATCAATCAAAAGCTTTGTTCAGTTTTCACTCTTCATCTAGTCCCTATATCTCCTCCAAGTATTTTTGGATTTGCTGTTGGCTTTACAGATCAGAGCAGAGAGTCAAGCACTGAGTCATGATAAGGGAGATTTATCAGCTTTGTTGTGATTATAGTGCTTTGTCATACTACTAAGTGACACTTAAGCATGATTTGGCCATATAAGTACATATGCTTAGCCCCAGATACACTGCTCAGTCTGCTCAGTCACAGCTGTCTCAGTGGAAGTTAATGACAGCCTTTGGGCCAATGGAAACATCCTCAGATCCAGCTGCTCTGAAACTGCAGACAGCTACAACTCACTGTTTTTGGGGGAAGAGGAAAAAAAAACAAAACAAACAAAAACACCCAGATTTATAACAGGCTGAATTCTCAGCATGGTTCAGCCAGGATCTGTGACAGACGGTCTCCATTTTTGCATGACGTGATTGCCTGTTTGCTCAGGCTCCATGCCTGCCTCATTGGCTGAGAATTTTGGTTGCTAGTATGAAGGGTTCTCACTCGTGTGTGACAGTGTTATACTGTTACAAGCCTTGTTAAGTTACCCTTGTGCTCTGTTGTAGATATACCAGGCTGACATTTACGTAAATGTCACATCGAACTCAAATATTATCACTTTAGAGTTTTTTTTTTTAAAAAACAAAACTCGTAGCCACAAATGCATATCTGTGGCTAGATGTATTGCGTTTTTTCCCAGTTTCATAGAAGTGGTGCACTAATTAAAGCATAGAACTAAAAAGATTGCTCTCCTTACAGCTATGAAAGCAATATACAGTGCACAGCTCATTTATTTTTGTGTGTGATGTCACTCCATAAGCTCCTAAGCCTTCTTGTGCAAGTGTCTATCTGTGTGTTTGTACGCATGTGTATGTAGATAGTAGCGGATGGTTTAACACATACCAGACAGGCGCAGTAATTAGAGCTTGAGGTTTGCCACTAGCGGGAGGTATTCAGTGGGCCGGCTGGCCAGTGGTGACAGATCCAGACCTGTAACATAGAGCAGCCGTGCTGTTCCCACAGACCTGAACAGATGAGGCCAGGCAGCATGGAGAACAAGAGCTGCTGTAGAGGAATTCCACACAAGCTTGAAGGCACAGAGGAGTCCATTAGATGAAGGAGGGTTGTGTACAGATGCAGCAGCAAGCCAACTCGAGGGACGCAGATAGTGAAGATAGTGATACTGTAAATGCTGTAATACAGAAGTAAACCATATGAACACAGTGTACTCAGTACTGGGCCAGAAAGTACTGGGCCTGTTTGTTTACATTTGCTCCCTGAGAAGTAACGCCATGTGCATGCTCCTGTTCGCAACAGTAGTATCATTTATGCGAGATACTTCTTTGCATTGGCCTTAAAGGGTAAAGTTGTAGCAATGCTAAACTAGTGACTTGCTGGAAATGAGAATCCAGCGCTTCTTTGTGCTGTTTTGGTTAAAATGGGTGTGTGGTGATGTGTATGCAGTTCATTCATAGCCACACCTCCACTAAAGTGAAAGAGTGCTAGAACAGGAGATAAGAGAATAATAACATGTACTGTCTGGAATAAAACAGTTCATTATCTTTACTCCACAAAATATTTTTTGTTTTGTTTAGTGGACTTGACAGTTGTTCAAGACTTTGCTTCAAAGATTTTAGCGTGTGTGTGTGTTAGGGGAGTATCTGTGGGGGATGGAAAGGAGAATCATAACAACTATTATTCCTCTGCCTGAAAACCAAACATTGTTATCTGAATGAAAACAGAGCACTCCCTGAGTCCAACTGTGTGGCACAGAAGTCATTTTAAACTGAGAGCGAATCAAGAAGTGCAATACACTAATCTGTGCAGGAAACCCTTTACTAAGTGCACCAAAAGTGATATCCTATCATAAAGTGCTATTAATAGATAAAATCTTGGCCTCCTTC
>JAILXH010274592.1:4218-18799 GCA_023558415.1 Piaractus mesopotamicus | reverse complement strand
GCACCTATATAGTAAGTGGAGCTGATAAAATGGACAATGAGCATAGAAACAAGGAGGTGGTCATAATGTTATTCCTGATCGGTGTATATATGCAATATAAATAATTTCAGATATAGATTTTTTACAAGCGATTGATATTAGGTTTGTCCACTGGGTACTATGGTCTGTTTGCAAATTTACATTGTGTCCACTGCTACTCACCCCCTAGTCCTTGTCTTACAACCTGATGCCTTGAACCATATAAAATGACACCAGTAGTGTAATGGCTTAAATGTAGCAGTCTGTTAGTCTTATCTTTCTGGTTCAGAACTGCTTGTATGTAAATCTCTACAACCTGCAACAAACATTTATTATTATTATTATTATTACAATTATACAATTATAAATTTTTGTAAGGGTGGGAGTGATGTTTGTATGTGACTGAGTGGGACACATACCTTGCCAACAAGCCAGTTGTTTGGCTTCAACAACAAGCTAACTACTTCTCCTCTTCCACAAATCTTGAACCTGATTTTAAAAAAAGTGAAATCATTAGGAAAATTAGCATAATTAACATCAAAATAAACATTAAAATAAAAAAAAGTTTTATTTTTAATAAGGGTGGGATACCCTTACAAAATACTATACTACACAAAACTTAATGTATTACCTTTTCTTCAGTGCTGAGTTTTTGACCAGCTGAATCCATGTTACTACTATCTATGGATTTACGTTCTTCACTTTCACTCTCTATTGCCGTTGTTGAGTCCTTTTTGTCCATTTTCTTTCCTTCTTTGGCAAAGATACATTAACCAATGCTTCATTTATTACCTTTTCATCTGTGCTGACTGCTTGACCAGCTAAATCCAAGTTACTGTTACCTATGGATTTGTATTCTTCGCTATCAGTCTCTGTTGCAGTTGTTGAGTTTTCTCCCTTTCTTTTCTTTTTTGCCACAGAAACATCTCTCAGTATGTGAGCTTGACTTTCAGTCTCTGCAACTGATGTTATACTTTTTTATGTCTCCTTCTTTCTCTTTTTTTTGGTACAGGAACATTGAGAGGAGTTGTGAAATACTTTAAATTTGAGGGCTCATTTCTTTTCTCTGTTTCCTCAGCTAGCTCAACATCTTCCTTCCTTTTGCATTGTAACAGCCTCAGAAGAAGTTCTGAAGGAAGCTGGTTATGAAGTATATGTTCTCTGTATCTTCCAGCCAAGTATGCATGCATTTTCCTGAGGAAATGTCCTGGTCCCTTTGTTCTTTTTTTTCTGAAGAATGGATGATTTTACTGTGCCAAACCAGGTTTCTACATGGCAATTCATGCTACATATTTGGTCATTGGCTTTGTTTTATTTATGTTCCTCATTTTCTGGAGCATATCTACTCAAATCACCAAGAAGCGTTCCACTCCATAACGGGAAAATGCCCATGTATGAAATTTTCCAAAGAAACTGCATGAACCAGAATGTTACTGGTGGTACTGAGTGCTCAATAGAGAGCATTTCAGCCACAGGCATTGGAGGTGAGTTTTGACCATTTCCAGGTAGTGTGAGTGAGTAAAATAATAAACACCTTTTTGTCTTGTCCAGGTATTTTTGACACAAGGCTACCAGTTGCATCTAAGCAGAGTTTAAATGGTTCCTTTCCTCTTAGGTAGTGTATCAAAATGCCCATACCTGTTTCAGTGTACATATGTACACAGAAGGGAGCCACTTGAAAGTTTTGAATGTATCCAGGAAAATGACAAAAATTAATGTGACATTCCTGAATAATCTGCTTTGTGAGATATATTTCCATTAAAACATCATTGTGCAGTCATGCACTTTTCCTGATTTCTGAAGATATCACTTTAAGAACATCTTTGGTTAAACTCCTGGTGATGTTCCCTGCCAAAATCTCAGCAACATGTGTGTCCTTTAGGCTACTATAATACGTATTACTCTCTCCTTGTGAAATTGTTCTTGCAATTCTGCCCCTCCTCAGGTTACTTGCAAGTCTAAATTTTCTTTTGTTTTTGATATGGCAAATGACACCAAAGTGGATCACAGTCATTTTCATTGGACCAACAGCTGTGGGCTTCCTTTGCATTGTAAATCGGTATCTGGACTTTACAAGAACTAAACATGCAAACAGCACAAATATGTAAGCAGGCACACATTCTTTTCCTACTGTGTTCCTTTTTCCCATGCTGATACTTAAATGAGAGTGGACAACAAGGGTTTCTTTTTCTAAATTCATTGTAAAGTACATGCGTCCAAGGTTTCCTGAGCCTGCCTAATCCTTTCAATAGCTTGATTTTCTTCCACTTTTTCTTTTCAATTATAATCTGGAACTTTTTTTGGAAAAGCACATTTCTATGACATCATCAAAATGCTGACACTCTGTCTTGTTAGACCTGTCTGTCACATGGCACTGGTATTTTAAAAATGGGTTCTCTTCTGTCTCAGCATCTAAGCACTAATGATCTGTCATATGTAACTGTTGTTTATCAGTATCTAGGTTAATGTGGCCTGCAGGAGCAGTGTCTTCATTTTTACTTACTAGACCATGATGGCTTGTTCTTGGGTGTTCGGTGGTCTTTCTCTCTGTACCCTGCTGAACTGTGATAGAAAATTTGGACTGTCCAGTACCACTCAGGTCTGCACTCAAAGATTCTGCTGACATAGCTGAAGCTGTTAACTGATGCTTTTTCCTTTTTTTTAGAGCAATGACTTTCTGTCCTGGTCTTTGCTGCCTCATTCTGTTTAGATAGGATTTGTGCTTGAACTACTCTTCCTCAAACTCTTCTCAGATTTTCATTCCACACAACCCACAACCAATGCCATGTTCCTCTCTGAATCCTCTCCAAAGATTGCAGTGGAAAGTGCTGACCAAATGTTTGATCAGCATTTTGCAGTAATTATAGATTTATACTCCTTCAGTTATTCTCTAATAATTACTGCTTTACCTCCAGCTATTGTCCATAATTCTTTTCTTGTCAACTTCTTTCGTAACCTAAACCTTTCCATTGTCTCAGTTCTGTCAGAAAATAAGCAACGAATAAGCAAAGAAGTTGTACTTTGTTTAAGAACTGAGTAAATAGACAACTACATGAACTATGACATCTCTGTAGCTTATTTTTCACTGTTACTTACTAGCTGAATGGCTGCTCAGGCATTGTAGTCATGGAGATTGCTGTATATAATGTATGCAAGCTGACAGACAGCCATGCTTTAGTTAATCCTACCACAAACGGAACATGTTAACATGCTAATAAAATAGGCTACATTTTTGTGCATTTATCGGTAAAGTAAACATAAACCTACCTGTAGGACATTTTAATGCTTGTACAAATGGTAAAATAGATGACTTAATGCTGTTGCCCACCAGAATGCATACATTTAGCCATAGCAGTCTGGTGACAAATATAAAAGACGTCTGAAGCAATTTTCACTGAACCGTTAAGTATGAAACTGAGGTAAAAGCACAAACAGAGAGGCAGTAATTTAGGCTTCTGCTATAGCACCCCCTATAGTCTGCATTGTTGAACATTGTTCCCCTAAAAAAAGATTTGATTTCATAAATTAATAATAGTCTTTAAATGTTATGTAGAAAGCATGAAAAGAGGAAAAGTTTCAAGGCAAGAACTTCAATTAAGAGTATGAAAACTTTTTATAATGTATTTAAAATAAAGACAGAAAAGGTCAGTATATTAACAGTAATGTGTTGACCATTACCCCAGTACACTTTCATTTTCCAAATTTAATGCAGTCAAGTGACAAATAAATACATAAATACCTCTTACAAAAATTACTTTTCTCAGCAAAGAATCTAAACATTAAAATATGTAATACAATAAATAAGAAATAAAAGGGTAGTTCTGAATCAGAATTTGTTTATTGCACAGGTAGAAATATAACAGGCTGATATCTTAGCTGGTCGTACATGAAAATAAATATAAATACTGTACATGTGCGTAGAGGCCATGATTTTATGGTTTATTTTTCAAATATCTTAAATTCATTAAATCAACAGTAATTGTTCATGTGCAGAAGTTTGTTCCTTGTAGAGGATGTGTTAACTTCTTTTCACTTAGAAAATCAATAAAACATGGAATTTGACTGGGATGCACAAACTTTTGCATAAGACATGTTTGGTATGTGTTGTATACATGTATACAAAACAAATGAACATTTTGGAATAAAACAGACTCCGTAATGTATTTGGATTTAAAATTTTCTTCTTTGTTTGGAGAGGTGGTGCAGGTGTAGAAATAACTAATTGAATTATTATTATTATTTTTTTTTAAAAATCCAACCAACGATCTTTTTGGAAATTCCACTTGTTATAGCAGGCTGAAATAAAAATACAATCTGCAAGACAGTTACTTTTCAAATTGCCATAGTTTACAAGATATTGACTTTGGGTGAATAACAATGTAATTAAAACATTTTTTCATATTTCACTGATTGTAGTATGTTATAATACTAGAAAAGACTATACAGCTCTTTGGTTTGTATGAAATAACTATGGAATATTTGATGGTAATAATTAATTAAATATGGGCAAAACAATTTCAAACAAGTATTGCTGTAGTAAGATGTATTAGAAAGAAAGTCTATAAAGGATTTGGTTTTAAATTTGCACATAAAACAATAACCAAGCTATTTATTTTTTGAGGATGAAAGATTAATTTAAATTCAGCACAAGATTTCATAAGATACAGGCTGCAGTAAGTTTAAAAAAGGAAAGAATCTGTATTGAAATTAGTTTTAAAATTACAGGCTATATAACAAAAAGTGGAAAATTAATGAAAGTTAGACATTATTCAAATCCGATAACAGGATAGTCTTTAATGCATTTTTAAAAATAATTTTTTCCCCTTCAGTACAGAAGCAATTGGGTTATTTGTGTCACCTCACAGCAAGAAGGGCCTGGGTTCGATTCCCGGGTGGGCGACCAGCGTCCTTTCTGTGTGGAGTTTGCATGTTCTCCCTGTGTCAGTGTGGGTTTCCTTTCACAGTCCAAAGACATGCAGTTAGGCTGATTGGACACATCTTAATTGCCCTAGGTGTGAGTGTGTGTGTGAATGTGTATGTCTGTCTGTCTGCCCTGCGATGGACTGGCGACCTGTCCAGGGTGTTTCCTGCCTTCCACCCAATGACCACTGGGATAGGCTCCGGCTCCCCCCACGACCCAGAAGGATAAGCTGCTTAGAGGATGTGTGTGTGTAAATGTTGCAAAAATACTATAAACTTTCATGCACTTTGCATCACAATGTCAGACTTAAAATACAGAGGTATTTGGAATTATAGTTAGAGAATTAATTATTATTAACCAAAGGGATTTACCCAAATTATTGCTATAGTATGTTGCAAGAATATAAAATATTTTAATGCCTTTATTTTCATAATATTAGGCTGTCTAGAACAGTAGCTATTGAATTATTTGTGTTATGAAAATGAATAAAAAATAAAAACAATTATGTATTCAAAGTTTGCTTGTAGTACTATAAAGCAATGAAAAGATGGTCTTTAATGCACTTAGTGTCATGGATTTTCATACAGTAATGAAATTATTGAGTTCTTAATATTTAAAACATTATTCAAGAACTAATGCAAGACTTTCTTCAAACACTAATTGCTGTAGTAAGCTGCAAAAAGAGGACAGTCTGTAATGCATTTGGTTGTAGAGTCTTGGGCCTTACATAAAAGAAGCTATTAAACTTTCTGTATATTTACTATAAATTGTAATTTTAAATGGCGGTAATTTTAAATGCTTTGGTAAAGAAGCTATTTAATTTTTTGTTAATAGAATATTAATTATAATTCAACCCAACACTTACTTCACATTTTGCTTGCTGTATTAAGTTACAATAATGGGGATCTATTCAACGCATTGGTTTGACAAATGTGGGCCCTTTGGTAAAGAAGCTATTGAGCTTCAAAACCCAAGAACTTGGCCTCCAAGCTCCCAATGAAATTTATTGGACCTATTCTCAGGTTTTTATGTTGGAGAGATGATGCTAGCCTTTGGTTCCTGCTCAAATTTTTGTTTTTTTAGATTCTAAATGATTGGCTCATGGGTACTTGACTTTTTCATGACCTTCCCTATGTTCATCCCAGATTGTTATCAGCAGTGTCAACAAGTTAGGGATTTGTTATATTCCCTACCATTGCATATTTTTTCCTTTACAATCTAAATGGCTGGGTCATTGATAGTAGATTCTGGCCTGGACTTCAGAGCTGTTATCACAATTTTTTTTCATACCATCTGAACAGGATTTTGGTTAAAAGACCCAACAAGAATTTGGCCTCCAAGCTCCAAGCTCCAAAACCCAAGAACTTGACCTTCAAGCTCCCAACCAAATGTATTGGCCCTTTTCTAAGGTTTTTATGTAGAGGAGATGATGCTAGACCTTGGCTCCTGCTCAAATTTTTGTTTTTCGTATTCTAAAGGAGTGGCTCATGGGTACTTGACTTTTTCCTGGGCTTCCGTACTTTCATTTCAGATTCTTATCGGGAGATGAACCTAGGCCTTGGCTTCTGCTCAAATTTTTGTGTTTTAGATTCTCAATGATTTGCTCATGAGTACCTGTGTATTTTCTTTGCTTCAGACCCATGTCCCAGATTTCATTTTTTTTGAGTCAAAATGGTAGAGCATTGAGTATAAGGGCCTGGGCCTCAGACCTCCCAACCAATTTTTTTTAGGCTATCTGTCAGTGTATTGTTTTGAGGAGATGACACTGGGTCTAGGCTTCAGAGCCCCCATTACACAATTTTTTTTACAGTCTAAATGGCTAGGTCATTTATCGCAGATAGTTGCATGGGTTCTCAGAGCTGCTCTCACAATTTCTTTTCAACCATCTGAACAGGTCAGGGTTTTGGTTAAAAGACCAAAAGGCTCGGCCTCCAATCTCCCATTCCAAGATTATAGTCATTATGTTAAAGGGTTGGATATTGGATAGTGGGACTTGACCTTTGAATAAAAGCCCAGATTTCAGTTTTTTTTTTACTTACAAGTCTTGGTCAAGTTTATTAGATCTTTTGTCTGGGCCATAAAATTCCCTCCACAGTTTAATTTCCCTACTCTAAGATAATTTGTTAAAGGCCTTGGGGTCAATGTATGAGAGCTAATGTTCCATCTAACTCACAACACGCACATTTTCTAAACCACTTATCCCTCCGGGCCACGTGGGGGTGCTGGAGCCTATCCCAGCTGTCATTGGGTGGAAGGCAGGATACACCCTGGACAGGTCACCAATCCATCCCTACAATGGACTGGCGACCTGTCCAGGGTGTACCCAGCCTTCGATCTAACTCTTTCAAAATAAAATGGCTGATACTAAGAACTGGCTCAGAGATTTCATTGCAAATTCTAGACCTTGAGTTTCGACCTCAAATTTCCATTCAAATATACTAGTTGCTATTCTAAGGTGTTAGGTCTTGGCCTTATCGCAAAGGATTTTGTGTTGGTGATACGATGCTAGGAACTGGCATTAGAGCTACTATTCCAAATTTTATTCTTTAGAGCCTAAATTGCTGGCTCATGCAACTGGACCTTTGTTTGAGAGTCAGGGCCTATATTCTAATATTATTGTCTGTTTCTAAGGGTTTCTCATTGCTAGTGCACAATGGGCAAGAGCCACAGAACACAAAGCCTAGACTTTAATCTTTTAAGCCTAATCGTATAAAGCTTGAGAACAAGACACTGGACCTGGGCCACAGAGAACCCAACAACATTGCTTCGTCCTATTCTAAGGTTTTTCTGTTGGGGAGATGATGATAGGCCTTGGCTACTGCTCAAAAATATGTTTTTTAGATTCTACATGATTGTCTCCTGGGTACTTATCGTTTTCCTGGGCTTCCATACTTTCATGTCAGTTTCTTTTAAACCGAGGCGAGTAGTCAGGGTTTTATTATGTTTTCTATTCCTATGTGTTGGTTTTAGTTTCTGGGCCCTTGGCTTTTGTCTTCAGACCCATGTCGTAGATTTCATTCTTTTGATGTGAAATGGCAGTGTATTCACTACAAGGCCCTAGGCCAGGGTTTCAGACCTCCTATTCTAATTTATTTTTTATATGCTAAGGTGTTTTGTGCTGTTGAGATGACACAGGGCCTAGTTCTCAGAGCCCCCATTCCACAATTTTTCCTTTACAGTCTAAATGGCTGGGTCATTCATGGTAGATTCTTTCCTGTTTTTCCGAGCTGTTATCACAATTTCTTTTCATACCATCTCAACTAGGCAGGATTTTGGTTAAAAGACCCAAGAGCTTGGCCTCCAAGCTCCAAGCTCCAAAACCCAAGAACTTGGCCTCCAAGCTCCCAGTGAAATGTATTGGTCCTATTCTAAGGTTTTTATGTTGAGGAGATGATGCTAGGCCTTGGCTGCTGCTCACGTTTTTGTTTTTTGGCTCATGGGTACATGAATTTTTCCTGGGCTTCTGTACTTTCATCTCAGATTCTTATCAGCAGTGGTGACAAGTTAGAGATTAATTATATTTGCTATTTTTTAATTGTTGGTTTTAGTTCCTATTCTAAGGGGTTGGGTCTTGCCCTTATTTTAAAGCATATTGTATTGGTGATATGATTCCACGACCGTAGATTTGTGTTCTAAGGCTTTGGTCCATAGCCCTCTAACAATGAGCCAAGCTCTCAGTCAGGAACAGTAATGTTGGGATGAAAGCTCTGACACCCAGGCAAGGAGTTAACACCATGAGCCATCCATTTAGACACTAACGAATAAGATTTGGAATAGAATCTCCGAGGTTAGGTCTCAGCATCATATCACCAACACAAAATTCCTTAGAACAAGGCCAAGACCCAACCCCTTAGAATTTGAGCTATAATATATGAATGGAAATTTGAAGTCAAAACCCTGGGTCTTTTAGCTGCCAAACTGACCTGTGGCCAATGATGAAAAGAAATTGTTATGAAAGCTCTGAGCCAGTACCCAGTATCGGCCATTTTATCTTAAAAAAGTAAGATGGGACAAGATTTCTTATACACAGGTCCAGGGGCCAATAACCAATTACCTTAGATTAGAGAAATGAAACTGTGGAGAGAATTCTGTAGCTCAGGCCAAGGATCTGTTAACCATGACCCAGACTTTTAAGCTTAAAAAAAAAGCTCAATCTGAGCTTTGAGCCAAAGGTCAGGGACCCACCATCTAATACCCAACACTTAAGAATAATGACTATAAAGTTGGAATGGGAGCTTAAAGGCCGAGACCATGGGTCATTTAACCAAAATCCCACACAGTTCAGATGGTTGAAAAGAAATTTAAGTAAGAGCTCTGAAACTTGGCCCTAGCCAAGGATCTATTAACCATGACCCAGAAACAACATGAGCTTTTAAGCAAATGGTCATGGGCCACTATCTGAAACTCAACCCTTGAAAAAGTAATGGGGCATGAGCTCTCATATACAGGCCCAAAGGCCTCTAGACAATTACCTTAGAATAGGGAAACAAAAGGATGGAGAATGTTCTGTGGTGCAGAACAAGGATCAAGTAACCACAACGAAGAGGTTAAGCCTTAAAATTTAAATCTGATAGTGTGCCCATTATCTAATACCCAAACCTTTAGAATAATGACTATAATATTGGAATGGGAGCTTGGAGGCCGAGTCCTTGGGTCTTTTAACCAAAATCCATACCTGTACAGATGGCTGAAAAGGAATTGTGAAAACACCGAAAATGTAAAATCTTAAACTCAGGCAAGGATCTATTGTCAATGACTTAGCTATTTAGACTGCATAGAATAAAATGTAGAATGGGGGTTCTGAGGCCTAAGCCCAGTGTCTGCTCTCCAACCTGAAACACCTCAGAATATAGCAAAGAAAGTTGGTTGGGAGGTCTGAGACTCAGGCCAGGGTCTTGTACTCAATTCCCTGCTATTTTGCTTTTAAAGAATTAAATCTAAGACATGGTTCTGAAGCGACGGCCAAGGGCTCAGCAACTGAAACCAACACTTAAGGAAAGGGAATATAATAAAACCCTCACAATTGACCACACTTTATGAGAAATTGAGATGAAAGTACTGAAGCCAAGGAAAATGATAAGTACCCATGAGCCAGACATTTTGTCTATAATATATTTTGTCTATTTTCTCTGAGGCCCAGGTCCTGGGTCTTGTTCTCAAGCTTCATCCATTTAGCCATTAAAGATTAAAGTCTTACATTTGTGTTCTATGGCTATGGTCCATAACCCACTGACAATGAGCCAAACCCTTGAAAAAAGGGCAATAATACTGGAATGAAAGCCCTGACACCCAGGCAGAAAGATAACACCATGAGCCATCCATTGATTTGGAATAGGAGCTCTGAGGCCAGGTCCCAGCATATTATCACCAAAACAAAATCCCTTAGAATAAGGCCAAAACCCAACCCCTTAGAATAGGAGCTATAATATTTGAATGAATATTTGAGGTCATAAAATACAGGGTCTTTAAACTGCAGTTTTGAACTGTGGCCAATGATGAAAATAAATTGTAATGAAATCTCTGAGTATCAGTCATTTTATCTTGAAAGAATAATGGGACATGAGTTCTCATACATGGGCCCTCAGGCCTCCAACCAATTACCTCAGAAAAGGTAGATAAGATTGTGGATAGAATTCTGTTGCCCAGGCCAAGGATCTATTAACCATGACCCAGAATTTTAGACTTAAAACAACCTGAGCTTTTAAGCTAAGGGTCATGGGCCCACTATCTGAAACCCAACCCTTGAAAGAGTAAGAATAATGACTATAATGTTTAAATGGGAGCTCAGAGGCCGAGTCCTTGGGTCTTTTAACCAAAATCCAAACCTGTTCAGATGGCTGAAAAGGAATTGTAATAACAGCTCTGATACTCAAGCAAGGATCTGCTATCAATGACTCAGCCATTTAAACTGTAAAAAAAATGTGTAATGGGGGATCTGAGGCCTAGACCCAGTGTCATCTCAAGTTTCATCCATTTAGCCATGAAAGATTAAAGTATATGATTTGTGTACTAAGCCTCTGGTCTGTAGTCCACTAACAATAAGCCAAGCCCTCAGAAAGGGACAGTAATTTTGAAAGTCCTGATGCTCAGGCAAAGGTTCAGTTCCATGAGCCAGCCCTTACAACTCTAAAAAATACTATTTGAAAAATTAGTTCTGAGGCCAGACCGCCGAATCATGTCACCAACACAAAATGTTTTAGAATAAGCCCAAGACTAGGAACTAAAACCAACACTTAAGAATGGGGATTATAATGAGTCCCTAACATGTCACCACTGCTGATAATAATCTGAGATGAAAGTACAGAAGCCCAGGAAAAAGTCAAGTACCCATGAGCCAATCATTTACAATCTAAAAAACTAAACATTGAGCAGGAGCCAAGGCCTAGCATCATTCCCTCAACATTCTTCTGTAACATTTTCCGGTGCCGCTGGCTTGATGAGAAATTCAGATGATTGTAGCCCAGGAAAATGATAAGTACCCATGAGCCAGTCATTTAGTCTATATAGAATAAAAATTTGAATACAGGCCAAGGCCTAGCATCATCTCCTCCATATAAAAACTTTAGGATAGGAGCAAGAAATACGCACATCCAGGGTTTTGTTCTCAAGCTTCATCTATTTAGCCATGAAAGATTAAAGTCTTGGATATATGCTTTAAGGCTCTGGTCCATAGCCCTCTAGCAATGGCCTGTACAGTCTTGAAATCTTGGTTTTAGACATTTGGTAACAGTAAGATGGCTTTTACTGCACTCCACAAGCGTGGAATCGATTTAGAAAGGCTCGAAACGCTATACAATGGAAGACATTGTAATGATTATAAACAAACATTTCCGCCACAAAATACCCTTTTAATGTAACGGACATGAGCTAGTATCACATTTTCATGAGAAAGAATTCCACTAATTTAACTTGGTTGATGACACTAGTACAACACTTAAATGGTGGTTTTAGGCCGATGGTTGCCCTGAAAGGCATATAATGCACTCCACCTGCGTTAAACCACTTTAGAAAGGCCAGGAATGTTTTGCAGTATTATCCTTAAGTGAAAACATTGTGATGACTATAAACAGACATTTCTGCCACAAAATACCCAGTAACACTTTCTATGAATCTCATGTTTGTAAGCATCTATAAACACATTCATAACATGTTATAATGCATTCATAATGCATCATAAACATGGCTATAAATATTTATAAAAATGCATTGCATGTTATAGCCATACTTATTATGCATTATGAATTGTTAACATAATGCATTGTATTTGTCCACTCTAAGTAAAGCATACTGTACTGAAGCCTTCTCCAGTGTTAAGAGTGAGGCTTCAACTTGAAGTATTTACTGAATAATTTACTGAATCACTAAAACACACACAATAAAGCACATTACAGGCTTCAAATGTCAGATTTTAAACTAGTGCTGCCATCTGTGTTTTACCCAATGTTTGAAAGTCAATGTACACCACTGTTAGTGTACACCACTGTTAGCTTGGCATTAACTTAACACTGCATATCTAATATTATACTGTTTGGAGCATCTGAATATTCAGGACTGAAGCCCCAAAGATACAGCCCTAACAGCACCAGTGGTGACAAATAAAATATTGGAAATCTGTCTCTACTTTACACTCTCCAAGCTGGGACTGACTTCTTTGACACTGACAGTATGACATGTTATTAACACTACATATAATAAATTATATTATCAATATAAAGTGTAATTCAGTGTCATTCATTTTTATAAATATTTATAACCATGTTTTTAATGCCTTATGAATGTATTACAACATGTTATAAATGTGTTTATAGATGCTTACAAACATTCATAGAAAGTGTTACCAAATGCCCTTTATATGTATTGCAACTGCCCTAATTTTCATGTGAAGATTGCCACTACTTTAACTTGGTTAACCAAACATGTACAATTATGAAATCGTGGTTTTAGGAGTTTTGTTACACTGAAAAAGTGTGAATGGCTCTCAGTAGGCACTCAAACGCTTTAAAAAGGCATAAAACACTATATAGTATTGTCTTTCTGTGAAGACACTATACTGATTATAAACAGCCATTTTGGCCACGAAATAACCGTTACATGTATTGGAACTGACCTAAAATTTAATTTTCATGAGAATGAATACCACTACTTTACCTTGAGTAACCAAACCTGTACAATCATGAAATCATGGTTTTAGGCGTTTGGTTACACTGAAAAGGCATCTGATTATTCTCCATGGCTCATAAGAAATTGCAATGAATTTACTAAAGCCCAGGAAAAGAAAAATACCCATGACCCAGACATTTAGTGTCAAAAGATTAAAAATCTGAACAGTAGCCGAGGCCTAACATCATCTCCCCCAACATAAAATCCTTAGAATAGTACCAAGAAATTTTGTTTGGTTCTATGAAGCCCAGGCCCAGGGTCTTGTTCTCAAGCTTCTTTAGTTTAGCTAAGAAAAATTAAAGTCTAGTATTTGTGTTCCAAGGCTCTGGGCCATAGCCCACTTACAATGAACTAAACCTTAAGACAGGGACAATGATGTTGAAAGACCTAACACCCAGGCAAAGATCCAGTAGCATGAGCTAGCCATTTGGACTCTAAAGAATAAAATTTGGAATAGAGCTCTAAGGCCGGGTCCCACCATATCACCAATACAAAATCCCTTAGAATAAGGCCAAGACCCAACCTCTTAAAATAGGAACTATAATATTTGAATGATAATTTGGAGGCCCAATGTTTTATAACTGTACTTCTGAACTGAGTCCAAGGATGAAAAAAAACTGCAATGAAATCTGAGCCAAGACCCAGTATGAGCCATTTAATTTTGAAAGCGTAAGATGGCACATGAGATCTTAAACACAGGCCTAGAGGCCTCTATCCTATTACAACAGAATATGGAATTAATATTGTGAAAACAAGACCTAGTAATCATGACCCAGATTTTTAGGCTTAAAAAAACATTTAATCTGAGCTTTGAGCCAAAGGTCATGGGCCCCCTAAATAATAACAAACCCTTGAGAAAAGTGACTTTAATATTGGAATAGGAGCTTGGAGTCGATGGCACTTTGAACCAAAATCCCCTTTCACCTTTTCAGATGGTTGAACAGAAATTGTGAATGCAGCTCTGAAACCCAGGCAAGGATCTGCTAACAAAGACCAAGCCATTGAGACTGTAAAGTATAAAATGTGGAATGGAAGCTCTGAGGCCTATGCCCAGTGTCCTCTCGTGAATATAAAATACCTTAGAATATAGCTTTTTTTTTTTTGGGAGAGCTAAGGCCCTGGGTACCCTGCCAAATTGCCTCTAAATGATGAAATCTGCGGCATGATTCTGAAGCAAATGCCAAAAGCCCAGGAACTAAAACCAACACTTAAATGTAGAGAATATAATAAATCTCTCCTTAGTCTCCACGACTGATAAAACATTGTGATGAAATGACTGAAGCACAGGAAAAGAACAAGTATCCATGAACCAGACATTTAGTGTGTCAAGTTTAAAAATTTGAACAGGAGCTAAGGCAATAATGTTGAAAAAAAAAGACCTAACACCCAGACAAAGGTCCAGCAGCATTAGTCAGCCATTTGAACTCTAAAAAATAAAATTTGGCATAGGAGGTCTGAGGCCAGGTCCTAGTATCTTATCAC
>JAILXH010274577.1:1896-14146 GCA_023558415.1 Piaractus mesopotamicus | reverse complement strand
TATATATATATGTATACACACACACACACATAGCAGCGCCACCCAGTTATTATAGTTATTATGAACTATTCAATGTTGTTGTTACGTGATGACACAACTGTGTGAAGTAAGTAATCCATACAAGTCAATGTAATCACGTTATTTATTACTTCCCATTTACTTCTATCTTACTCTGTACAAAGTTACTTCTCTATACTTACAGATATATCTAATTTTGCTTGTTTCAAACATATTTCTTATGAAAGCAAAATGATTTGCCAATATATTAAAATAATTTCACCTAATAAAATTACTCAAGTAAAAATGTCTTGAAATAATCTTAGAACATTTTAAAGCAATCTCAAAATGAGAAATATACTTGAGAGACAAACTTGCTAGATTTAAGATGATTTCACTTGCCAAGATATCACTTGTTTTCAGTGTAGGCAGTTGTGCCACTAATTTAAAAATGTGCACCCAGGGAGCCGTGCCTGTCTTTTGCCTGGGGCCCCAAAATCACTCAGTCTGCCCTTTTTCAGAAATATTGACCTCAGGTTAGGTTTAAATTTAACATTTGTCCAGCACAAGTAGGCCTGCATCTGAACACTGCAGTGTGCGAGAAAAAATACCTACACACGGACTTGTAATTACGGATCTGCATAGTTAATTAAATTACAGTGATGCTGAGGGAGTATGAGGTTCATACGTGATTGCAGCTGCAACCTCATGGGAAGAAAATACCCCAAGTGTGCTGATCTAGAATCAGCTTTATGCACAGGATCACACTGTGCCACTGCCTCATGCTGTCTGCATAGCACCTCATGTGATCAGCTCAAATTCAAAATGCTATGGATATGAGATGCTAGGGAAATCGCGATATGGCATTAATATAAATAAACTCTCAACAGCCAGAAAGAAAGGACCAAAATTAAGCTCCGATTGTTGAGGTTCGGTCAAATCTTTAAATTAATATCTTGACTAAAACTGCTAGCGTGGCTAAAGAGTGAAAGGAAGCTAGCATGATTTGTGTAATGACAATAGATGGCTACTAGCTTTCATTCAGTTGTTAACTGCTTTGTCTTAGCCTTTTCATCAGGAGACTTCACTTCTTAATGTAAGCCTTTTCATAACTGGACTTTACTTCAGGATAAACAAAAACTATTACTGTTTTCCATTAGCCATTAACCATCAGTGAAGGATTGCCGAATCTGACTGTACACCAGTAGGCTATCGGCTCCATCCTTGCCTTGTATCTGGTCTGTGTGTTATGCTACAATTCGAGATGGATGAGATTAAAACCAAAGAACACTCAAACAGAAGGAAAGCAACAATTATACTATGTATAGTGCTAGAATGGCTAACATGCTCATGAAAGCTGGGGAATCCCTCAGCATGATGTCATGTGGTTGATGCTAACTGGTCTCTAGCAGCTTTCATTTACTCATCAGCCATGTACAAT
The DNA here is from genome assembly GCA_023558415.1 of Piaractus mesopotamicus. Lineage (NCBI taxonomy): Eukaryota > Metazoa > Chordata > Actinopteri > Characiformes > Serrasalmidae > Piaractus > Piaractus mesopotamicus. The sequence continues at coordinate 12,708 of JAILXH010274577.1, read as the reverse complement.
AGCTGCTGTGACTTTATTTGTTAGCATTCTTTAGCAACTTTGGCTGATGCACATAAGGGTCATTCAGGCCAACTGTCTAATGTCTAATTGTACACAAGATGCAGAAGAACATTTTGTAAGATCATTTGTGCTTCGAACCCCTTCTATGTATTTATTTATCTGATTTTTTATTTCAGGCTTTACGAGGCGACTCACAGCACTGCACGGATACCATAGTTTAGCTTTTTTTCCCCCTCCTGACTCATACTAACATAGAACAGATAAAATGTCTTCATTTTTATAGTCATTTGTACATATTGAGTAACTGTTCATTCGTCTAATATATATATGGAGCAGATTATCCCACATCCCAATGCCTTGTGATCTGAGGCCCCCCCAAGACAGTCAGAGGCCTCTGGGCCTCGTCAGTAAGCCATCCGTGCTTAGCATGTGCGTGATGTGAGATTGCGTGAACATGTGTTGCGATGAGATGCTTGGAAAATGTGAATAGCTCTATGTGTGGGAGAAGCGCAGGCCCAGAATGGAGGCCTCATGCAGGCCAGACGGCGCTGTTGCTTTAAACCAGGCCTGACTAACGGCGGGATTTCCTGGCCCACGCCACCTGTCAATCGTAGCGCCACCATTTTAAAGTCCAGCCACTCTCCTCTCGCCGCCACTCATCTTTCTCTCTTTCTTTCCATCCATCCAGTCCTTTTTCATTTCTCTCTCGCTTCCGTCCTCTCATTTTCCTTTTTCCCTCTTAAATAGCTCTTTGTTCTCCAGGCCCGTTGCATCTATTTTTATCCCTCCGTTTCCACGGGAGGAGTCATGGTGATGACGACGCTCGGGAGATTTGCTCGCGGTCGCCATGGCAACACTATCAAAAAAGTCAGAGTCAAACAGACACGCGCTCTCATGCGTGGCTTTTCAGTTTCTCCTTCTCTCCCTCTTCCCCTTTCTGCTTAAACACCATTTCACCTTATTTACCTCCGTGTGCATCTGCTTGTCGCGTTTGGTGCCGAGTAATTCGGTGGGCTCTGTCATTTTCTTCCTTCCTCAAGCACAAGCATTCTGGGTGAATTCTCACGCCTCCTGCCTTCCCCCACGGCATGCTAATCTGGCCCTGCTGTTTTCAACAACCCCCCTCCCCCTCCTTTTCCTCCCTTCGCCTTCCTTCAGGACTGTATTGAGCTGTCCTTCCCTCCCTGAACCAACTGGTGTGCTGTTGTAGAGTAAATCTGAGACACCATACAGGACCTGCTGAAGCAGAAGACATTGGATGGGCTGTAACCGGCAGATAATGCTCAGATAATTCTACACAGATACCACTCAGGTAATGCGGGTAAGGAGGTTATGTCAGTTGTCCAGTGTAGCCAACAGTATGAACGACAAAGCTGCACTGACGCCTAAATAGGCTGCAATTATGTCCTGGAATGTTATCGAGATGCTAATGCAAAGATGCTAACATGTCAGTTTTGAGGCCTGCAGACTCTTAAAGCTGGATTTGATGGCAGAGAATGGCAGGCCATTTTTCTTCCAGCACTGACATTCATACACCACTGCATTCATTTATTAGTGATCATACCGTGTACTCCAGTACTGGTAATAGTATTCTGGTAATAGTATTACCAGATAACATCACCGCTTATGTAAAAAACCCTTGTATCTCTAAATGGTACCTTCACAGGAAAGGCAAAACTGGAGGCTAGATTTGAGATAATGTATGAAATGTAAGAAATGGAAATGTAAGAAAAAGAGTTTCCAAAAAGCAATGGAGAAAATAGGGCTCCTAACAACCATACAAGACCTGCTGGGCCTCCAAAGCTGTCACCATCCAGGGCTACTTTGGGGGCCCTAAGTAGGATTTTTTTGGGGTCCCCATCTTGCTAGCTGATGTACTGTAAAATTTGAGGCTAACTAATATTTTTAACATTCTCCTAGTGCATTTTAATCTGTTGGTTTTATTTTTGTGTTTTCTATTTAGTCTTGCCTTTTATATATTATTCCTTGTAATAATCTATCTCAGTTACCTCAGTTTTAACTTTTATGTTTGTTTTTATTAAGTATTTCTGTTCTTGTGTTTTAGTCTTGTTTTAACTCCTACTCCTTGCTCTGTTTTATTCATGTACTTGTTTTGTTAATCTATCTGCTTTGACTGGAAAGCACTTTGGGTGAACTGTTGTTTTAAATGCCCTACATAAGTAAAAATGACTTGGCTTGACTTGACTAAGTAATAACAATGACTACCATAAGCTATCAAACTAATTTACTAATCTGTGCATTGCTCATGATGAGATGCTCATTTAGGGTTCTAAATTACGCTTCAAATTACAGAGCATATTCTGAGCATTCTCACTCCCCTTACAAGACAAGATTTCTTGCTTACTCGGCTAAATTTAAGCTTAGTTTGATCTAACTGGTGGCAGAGGCAAGAGCATTGCTTTTTATTGTTGAAAATGCTTTAGTTTCTACATATTTATGTAGTATGATTTCTTTTTCCTTCTCTGGTGGTGACTCCTCATATTTCAACATCATGTGCACGTGCATGAGGATCACAGCCAGAGTATCTAAACCTGGATGAATCACAGTCTGAGTATCTAAACCTGGATTAGTCACAGCCTTAGTATCTAAACATGGAATATTCACAGACTTAGTATCTAAACCTGGATTAATTAAAACCTGAGTATCTAAACATAGATTAATCACAACCTAAATTACGAAACCCAGATTAATCACAGTCCGACTGTCTAAACCTGGATTGATCACGGCCAGAGTATCTAAATCTAAATTAATCACAGCCTGATTATCTAAACCTGGATCAATTACAGCCAGAGTATCTAAACCTGGATTAGTCACAGCCTGAGTATCTAAACCTGGATTAACCACAGCCAGAGTATCTAAACCTGAATTAATCACAGTCTGAGTATCTTAACTTTTAGCATTTTCTCCTTATCTTTTTTTTTTCTTCTGTTTTTCAACTCCAGGGGTGTGTGTTCTTATTTGAAACACAATTAACCGATTGATTTTTTCCCCTCACTCAGGCATCTTAGACAACATAATAATACAATAATAACCCATAAATTGTTAGCAGGCCTCCTGGCAGCCATGGGGCCCTAAGCAGCGGCTTATGTCACTTATTAGGTAGAGCCAGCACTGCACCATCAGAGAAGCAACCCCTGAAGCTTTCATCTTTGAGAGAGAGGAGAAAATCAAGCTCCACTGTTGCGTCAGATCGGAAAAAATCCACAGGTGTTTCTGTCCATCCTTCCACTGTGAGAAGACAACTCAACACTATGAGTGTTTAGTTTTGCCAAGAATTAAGCAATAGAACATGAGAGGGAGTGTGTTATCGCGAAATAACATCACGGCTGTGATTTGGTCACAGGCACGAGCCGAAGGCCGCGTGGCGTCTCAGCGGAGTAATACAGTGTTTGTGAAAAAACAAATGTTGTTTTGGCAAAATAAATGTTGTTATGGCGAAATAACAGCACGGTTAGAACGCTTCTCAACCAGTCAGCTTGCGTGGCCGGACCTAACTGTTGTAAATAGTTTAGTATAGCATTGCATCTTTGTGCAGCAGTCAAGAAGCTGTTACTGAGAAAAGGAAATAGACAATTAAAAACAAAATCTAACAAAGAAGCTGCTGTTGTTCAGAGAACAATGTACTGATCACCCAAGGGTCCAGACCTCAACATCACTGAATGTGTTTGGGAAAGTTTGGATTGTGAGAAGCAGAAAACACAACAAACTTCTAAGACTGAACTTTAGATGTGTGTTTGTAACTTATGAATATCTAATAAGGAAACAAATAATTACTACTGTACTATAGATTAATACAGTTTTAATTTATCTATTTGTTATTTGGCCTTTAATTTAACCAGGCAAGCCATTAAGAACATAGTCTTATTTACAATAGCGGCAATCAGTAAGATTTTAATCTAAGTACGTTTGAATATTTTGTAAGGGCAATTGATTTAACAGTGATGATACAAGGCAAAAAACAAAATCTTTGAGTATTTGTTGATGTGAGACAAAGAAATTTTATAAAAGCTTTCTACTATTACAGTGTTTAGCTCGTAACAATACAGGTTTCTTTGTAGAGCTGTATAGAACCATTTTTAAACAACACAGCAACACATTCTTCGTCAATCTGAAGAGCCATTTCACCATGCAAGAGCTATTTAAGCATGAAATGGTTCTGTATAGAACTCATGGTTCTAAATTGTGCTGTCAGTCAGTGTTATCTTTTCATATTTCATCTAGAATATACAGAAAAACAGCAATGTTTGACTCCACAGCTCTGAAAGGTGTTGCATGTGGAGGGCATCACCAATCTTGAGGAACTTGGTTGCTAGTTAATTCTTTTCACCAATTTTTTACTCTGCTTACACAGCAAACTCATACATGCTTCAGGGATCCATCAAACCTCAGCATTCACTGTCAAAGGTGTAAAAACACAGCATGCTGCAGTGCTTTACTAATTGGAACTGAGTACGTGAACACATGCAAATGTAGCACGCATACACAGTTCGGCGGACCATCAGTGCGCTCAGCACCCATCGTCAAAGGTGCAAAAGCCACCACGCAAACGTCTGCCAGCCCAAACGATTAAAGCCGATCAGTGGCTGGAGCCGTTGCCAGCTCTGCATGCGGGGGCCTTGACGGCGACCATTCCTCCAGAGCCGCTAAATGCTTCCTCCTGCCATTGCCCTTCCGTTCCCCACCGCGCCCGGTGGCCCCCCGCTCACGTCACCTGCCGGCAGGTTGGCAGGTGCACACAGTGGGCCCGGCTGTGCCGGTAATGGCCTCACCTGCTGGAGCTGTCACATCGCCAGCCAGTGCTGGCTGGTCCTGACAAAGTTCAATAATGGGATATTTTCCAAAAGTATCAGGATATCGGATGATATTTAAATTAGCATCTATAAAGTTGATACATTTGCACTAACAAAGTTAATGAACTCATAAGCAGTTCCCCCTTCAGTACTGATGCTCTATGCTAAAAAGACTTACCTTTCTGACGTTAGTACTTTATTTTCTTTTGCTTTCCTAAAAATAACATCAAAGAGAATCTTACACGGTATTGTACACATTGTAAACAGACAGAAAACACATTGCCAGAAAAGAAAATGACTACTTATTTAGTTTTTTATTGGAGTTGTTCTTTTAAACATGTTCTTTCAAGCCCAGCAAGTTTTGTATATCTACCAACACCACAAGGGTCAGGTGGTGTAAAGGTAGTAAGGTATACAGTGGTATTTAAAAATGATGTCAGTATTTTAAAATGATGTCCGTATTTAAAAATTACAATGTCTGAATGGCCAAATAAACACGGTTTATACTTCTGAGCATACTGATTGGTGGCGCTGAAAGAGGGAAAAAAAATCAGAGTCTGGAAATAAGATTAGAAAAACTAAGCAGCTCGGCGATGGCTAAGAGCTACACACTCCGTAGAACACGTTCGATGATAGCCATCGCTAAGCATGAGAGCTAAGGGACGGCTACACACACCACAGAATGCATTCACTACACAGGTACTCAACTTTGTGCTCTCAGATATCCTCTAAACAGATGTCTTTTCAACATTAGCAGACCAAGCCTGTGCTTTGGTGTGTGGCACGTTTGGCCTGCTAACTGTTCTATCGTTAGCTCAGCCAAAATGCTACAGCCCCAAACTGAGCATGATAGTGGCTCATTGACGGCCCGGAGCTACACATTACAGCACAGGTTCGATTTTAATTTTCTGTCACTTGACTTTGGTTCTTTCAGACATTCACTTCTATCATCTGCGCTTGATTCAACACAGCACCTGTTAGTCAGAATCAAACTTACATTGTGGTGCATGGCACTTTGCTGCCTGCTCACTAATCACATTTTAAGTTAGTCGATCAGGCTACAGATCCAAACAGCACAGAACAGGTCTAATTTCACCTTTCTGTCTCTTGCTCACCCCCTCAGATTTTAATCACGATGATCTAAACTTGTGTTTGTGCTTCAGTTAGCCAGGATTTGTTCTTCCATCACAGAACATGTTCTGTGGTGAGCAGAGCTACTGTCATGCTAGTTAAGCTAATGCTAACCAGCTTCTCTCTCCTGGTTAGCAGCACTGTTTAACATTTAGTAATAGTTAGATAGATGGTTTGATATTTGTTGAATGTTTTCTTGAAAATTGCGCACCGTGTTCACTTATCTGGTGGCCGTATAAGCAGGAAAGTTTTTTTTATTTTGAAATGACGCAGGACGTGGTGGCATAAAAGCAACGTAAATGTTTTAATGTTATTAACAATACTTTAACACTTTTAAGCCCCCTCCCCCTGCTAATACTGTATACCACACTAATATTTGGAGATGGTTTGGGGGTATAAAACAAGTCCAATACCATCTAACCCTAAACACTAAAACTAAAAATCAGTATTGTTGTGTGAGATCAATACCAGTATACTAGTGTAGCACTACAGCCGACGAACTAATTGAAATCGAGCTACCGCAGAACAACACTCATGTGATGTGCATCGTAATCAGTTGGATGTACAGTTGTATTGTTCTATATTGTGCTGCACAGAACTGTGCCCTATGGAATTTCCCACACATGGTCTGTAACATTCAGGGTAGCGATCACTTGCCAGACCCCAACTTGACCGGCCTTTTACAATGCTAATAACATATCAAGCTAATGTAACACAATAATAGAAACCCTGAATGTAATTACATAGCTGTATTATAGTCTCGGTCTGTTGTGGTTGGAGTGTGTCCTTCAAGGCGAGCCCTCCAAACACACAAGGCTGCTATCTATCTGGAGCTGCCACTCCAGCAAAAAACCAGTCATTAGTGTTTGATTAGAGTGATTAAGGCCCAATTTGATAAGTCAGCAGATCGCTATCTTAGCTAACTCTACTCTAACTCTCCTTGCGACCACAGACCCAGCTGCTAAGCCCTTTTTGGGTCACTGGAGTCCAGTTGAGGCTCAGTGGATGGTTAGATATGTGTACGGCTGCATTGCCAGTGAGCCCTCAACCTCACAAAAAGTTGCTGGGATTGCTGGCACTAAAGAGTCAAGGGGTGGATTTGGTTGAGAAACAGAGAGTAGATCAGTGACACTGAAACTTTTTAACCTTATGCTATGCTATTTTTGATCCTCCAACTTTTTCTCTCCGATTTAGTCATAAATAAATTCCCACCCACTAGCTTGGTTTCCCCCATCAAATGATGTTGCCCAGCTAGGAAGGTGAAGGCTAGCATGTTCCTCCTGAAGACACTGTACTTTTTTTTGAGCTTCTGCTAACGCAGCATCATTGGACAGCTTGGAGGAGTGTGCTAACTGCTGCTAATTCTGTTACATCAGCTAACAGACGCCCACGCTGGCTAGCATTGCTCTGAGTGACTAGGAAAGCAGAGGGCCATCCTTCCCCTCCAGAGAGAGCAAGGTCAGTCATGTTCTCTTCCATGGAAGGCTGTGGCAAAGCTAGAGATCGAACGCATGACCTCTTGATGACAGGGCCAACTCTTAGACATCTGCACCACTCAGGGGCATGATTACATATTTAACTATGTATTGAGTCATCCGGTGAGTAATGTTTACATTTGTTCAATATTCTGAATCAACAGTTTCAGGTCTGCATGTCAATATCACCAGTGATCACTGCAACCCGCTAAGGGTTAAAAATGGAATTTGTTTGAGAATATGCTGATACAATGTTCCCTAGATTTGGCATAATTAGATTACAATACGGTATTGGCAGACACAACAGAAACACTTCCCCCTAATGTAAAGCGTCCCTCTTGCACTTCAAAGTAATTGTTTACGTGCCACATTCACACTTTGGGAGGTCTAAGCAAATCCATTCAGTGACAAGAGGCCAGGACCTTGGCGCGGATCCCAACCCCCTGCGCTCCGGTAATCTGCTGGAGACATAAGCCAGTCACTCAAGCATGCTGGCACCTACTCCGCTCTGCCCTGTCTGTCTGCCGGCCTCGACAATTCCACTGGCCCGTGCCAAAGAATCCCGCCGCCATCGCTCCTCTCTCTCCGACAGCCGGGACCAATGTGTATGCGTCGGCACAATCTCCCAGAGTGCTTTCTCCAGCGAATAATAATCTGGGCCGGGCCTAATGCATAGGGGGCTTGACCCTGGCGGCAGCTGAGTGACAAGCAGGCAATCTGCAACAGTGTCTCAGGTCTCGCGCCATTGAAATACTGCCCAATCGATAGAGGCAATGAGAGACAACCATGGTGGTGGTGGCAGGAGGGGTAAGTGGCGGGGGGGGCTATCAATAGCCAGAGTCCCTCAGGGTGAGGTGGACAGCCCACGTAAATCAATCTCGTCCTTCAGGCCTGGTCTGAGACTATGGCAATCTTGTGATGGGACAGGGCCAAAGCAAGCTTTCCAACCCCCACCAGAGCGTACCGTTTAGGAATTGAAGAAGTCGTGTTAGAAGTGCTGCTGCCTCCAGGAGAAAGTTGGCTATGATGATTTTAGAGCACATTTTGAGAGGGGAGGAGAATATGAGTGATTGAAAATGCAACTGGTTTCATGCAGTATGTATCTTCCAGGGTTGCTGGCACGTTTTATTGTAATATTTTGACAGCACAAAACAGCACAAGAGGCTTAGGTTGGCAGGTTATGTTCAGAAACTGTATGAAATGATTTATCCAGGCTCCACCCACAAATGCGTTCTTTTGTTGCACAGTGGCTGACTATAACTGTACATTGTTAAAATTTCAATAACTGGAAAGAAAAACGTGAAATAAACAAAAGGTCTTAGTTCTTTAAGACAGATATAATGCCATATTATTACAGTGTGAGATGCTTCTGCACAATGTTTTCTATTGTTTATTTTTTTTGGTGATGTCAGTAGTATAAAACAAAAGCACAATGTAATACATGAAATGGACAAAAGTATTGGGACACTTCTCCTAAATATTGAGTTTAAGTGTTTCAGCTACACTCATTGCTAACAGGTGGATGAAATTAGGCAGCTAGTCTTGCAGTCTCGATAGACAAACACTGATAGTAGAATGGGTCGTACTGATGAGCTCAGTACTTTAAACATGGCACCGTCATAGGATGCCACCTCTGCCACAAGTCAGTTTGTGAAATTTCTCTCCTGCTAGATCTGCCCCTGTCAACTGTAAGTGCTCTTATTGTGAAATGGAAGCATCTAGGAGCAACAACAGCTTAGGCACGAAGCAGTAGACCACGCAAACTCACAGAGCGGGGCTGCCGAGTGCTGAAGTACTCAGTGCCTGTCCTCTGTTGAATCACTCACTAACGAGTTCCAAATTGGTGTGGAAGAACTTGACTGGCCTGCACAGAGCCCTGACCTCGACCCCATCAAATGACTTTGGGATGAACTAGAATGGAGCTTGCGAGCCAGGCCCTCTCCTCCAACATCAGTGTCTGACCTCACAAATGTTCTTCTGGATGAAGGAGCAAAAATTCCCACAGACACTCTCCACAATCTTTAGGAAAGCTTCCCAGAAGAGTGGAAGCTGTTATAGCTGCAAAGCAGGGACCAACTCCATATTAATGCCTATGGATATAGAATGGGACATCATAATAGCTTCTGTAGGTGTAATATGTAGGTGTCCCAATACTTTTGTCCATATAGTGTACAGTGTATCTTTAAATGGAACGTTGAATAGTTGTAGTATTTGTTTATACCGCTGTGCATGTAAAATAAGAACATCAACTTTTGTACTGGACTGCCATGTGAACAAATTATTAGTATTGTTTTCTGTTTTTATTCCTATCATTGGTATTTTTGATAGTGATAATAGTTTTGGTTAGTTAATCAAAAATCAGGCATTTTTGTCAGGTTGTCAACTGTTACACTTAAATCTACACAGACATTATCAGACGTTGAGTTTTATCGCACTGATGCGTCAAAGATAAAACTGTCGGTAAAATTTGTGTGTGAATAAAGGGGCGAATGTGTGACTGAGCTGCAAATGCTGGCAAATGCTGCCCTTACAATAGCAAAAAAAACAGATCTATCCTTTGAGCCTCACGTCCTTCACTTCCTGTTTGGTTGCTCTTTCCAGGCTGGGCTTCTGTGCCACTGTAACCTTCGGTTCCTTCAGCATGATGGATGCTGGGTGAGGTTGGTCTGCGTCAGCCGGATGCAAGGGTGATTTAGTGGGTACTGATGCCCTCTACCTGAGGAGAGAATAGACATCAGCAGCATGTAAATAAATGATTGTGTGTTATGCATTCACTTAGTCCTGTTATGAGGTTATTGTACAGTGCTTAAACAGCTGAACACGCAGTGCTGCGTTCAGCGTAGATTTTTGCATTATTACAGTTGCACCTCATAGCATAACCAGGAAGCCTGCTTAACTGCCTCAGACATACAAGAATGCACTTTGCTCACTGTTCATGGGGTCATTTACCAAAGTGATGTGGTTTTCACAGTATCCAGAGAGGCAATAGTGAGTGACCATTGATTGTTCAGCATAGTATCAATTGATCGATACACGCTCTGCACACAAATGCTCACAAATGCATTCTGTCATGGTTGTTTCAAGGTTGGACAAGCTTTAGCAAAAGTCCCAATCAACATAATGAGAATGATATGCCTTTCAACCAATCACGACTGTCTCTAAAATCTACCTCCTCCTGCAAGAGAAGGAAAAGCTCCAACAAAACTCCTCAGAACAAACCTGCAGTGAGAACGGCGATTACAGTAAATTAGTCAGTTATTAGGCTGAGAAATGTTAAAAAGGTGACATTGTATTGTTTTTATTGTTGTGTAGTCCACAAACTCGCCTGCACGTCAAAATTGATGTTTTTATATATTTTTTATATATTTCTCTTTGCGCTAATACAGTGGAGAAAC
>JAILXH010274545.1:31641-49181 GCA_023558415.1 Piaractus mesopotamicus | reverse complement strand
TTATATAAATGTTTCGTATTATGTAATTAACCATATTCACATTCTGCATCCACAGGTTCGTGTTTATCTCTGACTTGATTGATCTCAGTTTGATTCAATGTCAAAAAATGACAGAAAAGACAACAATATAAAGAATGTAAATGTAAACAATATAAACGAGGCTTTACACACAATAATAACCTTTCATTAAATTTAAATTCAAATTCAAATCTCTTGTTCTTGCTAACATAAATGTGGTATCAGCTGGTGTCAGCCTATACTGGTATTGTTATCACCTGCAAGATCTAAGCAATACTAGAATCCCACCTTTAAATGATACGAAAAACCATTGTCTCTGGAGTATTTGGTACATTTCCTCCACAAACATTTCTGCCCCGCCTGTCTGTTTCTGTAAAAAAAATCTTCCAGGGGAACATCTGTGTGCTATCTGTCCCATCTAACTGTCTCCCCAGACTTCATATGTCTACGTCAAATCTATCTGCTTCAATCAAAGCTTACTGCTGTAAATCTGGTTTACATGTGATGTCGGTTAGGCTGATGGTTTTGGTGCAGTGGAGACACACACTCAGTGGTGTGCGCACACACATACACACATACTCTCACATAAGAGTGAAGCTGTCGACATGACCGCAGTGAATAACTAGTCCCCACATAAACCAAAGCCAAAACCAAGCTGCGGCCGTTCGGAAGACTGCCTGCTTCTTCTCCGAAAAGCCGACATTTTTCAGTTTTCAATTTTCAAAAAGTTGTAAAAGGCTTATTTATGTTGTTGTTGTTCATGAGATTAGAGATCATAATGTGACTACCCTGCTTCCTTAGAACTGCAGGTTTTGAGATTCTTCTTGCGGCTGAGCAATTGGACTTGTCTCAAGTTTTCTCCCTGACTGAGACATCTGCTTCAATACATTTAGGATGTGAACTCTGCTCTCCGTCACATCCAGTCTAGTGGTGCGGACGTGCTGCAGAAAGTTGCTCCGTAATGCCTTCCAGACATGCGAGTGTGCTGTATGAAATATAAGCATAGCATGAGTCATATCTGACTCAGATTTTAACAGTTTGCACTGAGGATGAAATGCACCTCTGCTTCTCAACACACGACAATGGAATCAGAGCTAAAAATACACCAAAAAGAAACAACAACATCTGCTCCATAAAGCTCCACTGTGGTCCACAGAATTTAATATGATTAACATCAAGGACCTCAGTGTTTTCTCTGAAGCAAAGATAGTGATACTTATTTTTGGTCTTGTTTTTGCATGTTTAGAACGTAGGAACACGGTACTGTAGACTAGGGATTGAACATACCTTGCTCCAATCATACTCCTGGAGATCAACTCTCCTGCAGAATTCAGCTAGAGCACAAATCTAAGACAAGTGATCCAGCTAAGTGGACTGACGACAAGGTGCAAAATACAGGAGGCTCTGGTGGGTGGTGGGGTCTGGTACCCCTAATTAACCTCTTGGACCCCCTGAATGTCTCAAAATCTAAATTCCGAGGGGTCCCTGAAAATAAACGTATGACGTTATACTGTCCGTTAGGGAAAAATAGACACTCAAATACAAATTCAGCGAAAGGTCAATATTTAGCTGCTTCACCCACAATCAGTGAGCTTCTGTCTTTAGTATTCTTATCTAACTAGAGCAGCAGCACTTGTCTGCCTCAGGGTAGTGCTGTATCATGTTGGTTCAGACAGCTGGTCCTTAATTGCCTAGCAACTGTAACTATACCTATTCATATACCTCTGAAAAACTTTACAATGTACCGTAGCATATTAGTAAATCTGTCAACCCAATTTCCCAAGAGATTGATAGAAAGAATGAATTGTTGCTCATTTCTCAAACTGAAGACAGGAGGAGACATATAAGATTTCAGTTATTGTGTTGAAGAGCACATTACAAAACTAGAAAAGAGCATTTCCAAAAAAGGAATTGTAAAACTTTTTATTGTGATTGTAGATAGCATCTACGGCAAGTGAGATAATAGCCAGCCAATGGGACCCCCTGAATGATCTGATGAACCCTGGTGTTCATTCAGGGTGGGAAGTGAACTCTTCAGATTGGTAGATCTTCAGGAGCAGGGTTGCTGACCACTGGTGAACAAGTTAAGTGTACTTCTGCTCCTTTCTACTAGTTCATTGGTGAAATCCATCAAAAATAAAGTCTGTAAACTTTTACATTGTTGGTATTTTTATGGTGGATGAAGTGGTGAAGTCTGTGTTTGTGGAAAATGCAGTGAAAGTTGATGTTATGTTTATGTAGAGGCTTGTGAGATGTAGGGGTGGGCACTGTCAAGACACCACACCACCACATCGAGTGGACATGTATATGGAAATATCTGACACCTATGACACAAATACAGTGCAAGTTGTGGAAGTTATTGTTCTATAGGTCATATGGTACTTTGTTAAATCTAGGGGTGATCAACATGATATTTATCATTACTGTGATAAATTACGTCACATTATGTTTTTCTGAGCATATTGTGCACCTTGTCAGTACTTAAAAATGATGACCAACTGTTTAAGTGTCCTGTTTAATTGGAAGTAGCGCAGTATGTAAGAGATTAAATAAAAATCAATGTTCTAGTGTTTTTTTTTTAAATGTGGCACTGCTGGTGCTTTTTTCTTGTTGCCATTTCACAAAAAAGAAATATTGTGATACATATCATGTATAGTGATGTTATTTTTTTTTGCCATATCACCCATCCCTGGTTAAATCATGTCTAAAACACAAAGACAAGTCATTAAAACAGCCAGACCATCAGGTACAAAATCACCTCTTTTGCTAGCCGCCCACTATAAACTAATGCTAAACCTTCCGTGTAGCATTTAATTTTTTTAATAACGACATCAAATATTTAGTCATTGGAATATTTAAATTTTTAATAATAATATTTTTAATATTTAAATCGTTTAAAATGTGGATACGTATTTTCAATAGCAAAAATGGTTGGAATGTCCATCCCTGTTAAGCTTATTTGAGAATTTTGTAGGAAATACTGATGGACAAATTCACCTTTTAACACAATTACTTTGCTCAGCAATACAATAGCATACCAAACAGTACAATAGCATTCCCTCTCACAAAACTGTCTGCAAAAGTGCTACATCAGCTGCATCAGGCCACATGTGCAGACCTTGTATCATGTTCAAATCTCCCATCACCCTGATTGAGACCAGACTGTCTACTGCAGTAACTGATGGCTTGGGAATGGGCTTTACAGGTCGTTGCCACTGAACTCACTCTTTCTGTCCTGTCAGCCTGCTCTGAGTGTTACAGGTATAGACCGGTGCCAGACTATGTTAGGACACAGAGTGTAAACGATGAGGCTAAATCAGTGGAGATGATACAGACCTTCTAAAAATAGACATTTAAACATCTGGAAAACATCTGAAAATGACAGTACTGTAACTACCATGTTATTACTATTATTATAACTGCACATGTGCACCAATCAGTGTTGAACTCCCTGAACCCTATGCTAAACCTTATGGTTTTATTCAGTTAACGTTAAAATCTTAAAGCAGCAGGTAAAGTTAGTTTAACATATGCCCCTGTTTAGGAAATGAAAACTATTTTTTAGTGTGTGTGGGCATGATTTCACGTGAGCTGTTTCACAAAAATCAACACACATACACATACAAATTGTCGTGTAAAAACAAACGTTGACCATTTTGGTAGATCAAAAACCATGCAAACACTATTGTAGAGACATAGTGGAGCTCAGGGGAAAAATAAAATGCAATAAAAGCTAGGATATACACTTTATAATACATATTAAGGCCTTTAAAATTGAAAAACTTTCTAGACCCACAAGCACAATGTCTCAAACTACGCCGTTATAAGAGTGAGGAATTGAAGTGTGGGCCCATATACATATTTGTTGGAGTTCATGGTGTTGACAGCTCAAATAATGCATATGTCTGTTTATATGGCATAATACTGTCATCCAAAAAACAGATAAAAAAATACATCAAAAACCATATTTATTAAAGATTACTTAACAACTAAATGTAGTTTGAAGTGAATACATATTCATTTGTGTTATTTTTTCACATGCAGTTTGCACAATCCCAGTTGGTAGGGTATATCCTTCCATTACTTGTTAGCTACACTAGCCTTGTAGCTCCAATGTAAAACAAAAGAAGCAAAATTCAGGTACCACTGAGCAGACCATGTCTTAGGTGGTCGACTATACAAGAAATCAATTAATCTCAGGTTATTATATAGAAGCAGCGATTAATCTAAAGGGATGCCTAGACTTTTTGTCTTGGACCAAAGTTAAAAAAAAAAATACATCTGTTTTCTCACTTTCCGATGGGCCAAAACAAACGTCTTCAAGTGTTCTTAGCTATTGGGCTACACCTTGATCTAAACCATACATTTTCAGGACAAAAAAGTTAAGGTAAATGTTATTCATTTATTAACACAACTGAAATTTTTTAAAACAGAAGCCAGAATTGAATTTAGGCTTAAAAGATCCCAATGTATTCAACAAAGAAAAGACTATTTAGTTTAACCCAGCCTAACAGACTAATAACAATAATACGCTCAATAAATAACAGCAGCATGTAGGTTAAGCTTTACACATTTTATTAGAAGTGATTTATAGACTATTAATGCACAATTTATTAAACCTACAAGAACTACCGAACTACACCTACAACACACATCATATTACCCTATTATAGCCAATGTTAGCTTGCAAGTTTTTGACCAATACTAAGTTTATTTTCTTGGGTTTAAGCAGGCCTCTCTGCGGCATTACCACATTATCTGCTGCGCTAAAACAGGTTATTGGTCAAAACTGCCATTAATATTGATTAAGATCCTCAAGAAAAGAGAAGTCTCTCAATATATAACACATGACCTTGAATATGCAAATTAATGTATTTGTATCTTCAACATTATCAATAACATAAATGAAATATCAAGTATTTTTGATTTTTTTGCCTATTGCTTTAATTACATTTGACACTTTGTTTGATGTCTACATATAGCTATTTAGAGGTATTTTAAGAAAGATGAAATTACTTTAGTGCAGGAAGTAATAAAACAGTTCATCCAGACCTAAATGTCCATATCTCAAAGACAAATGGACTCTCTCACTTTCTCTGTTCCCATGTCGCTCTCTCCTGTGCCAAAAATATATTCAAATGCCTCAGCACACAGTAATATGCCTGACCCATGATTGAATCTGGGCCTATTTTATGGAAAGATATAGGCTGTAGGCCTCAATTTGCACATTCCTGTCTAACTTCTTGCTTTATTAACCTTAAAAGTCAACAGGAGAGATTTAGTGTTGCTGGCATCCTCAGTGGATTGTGATTTTCTCCTGGCCAACATTCCTACTGACTTCTGTTGGAAAAAGAAAAGGCGTTGAACACGGATTCAGACATAAATTTCAGAGTTTTTCTATACAACTTGGCAGGTTATAAGAAAGGGTGGAAAAAAATAATAAAAAAAAACAACTAAACATTTCGTTCCTGTCCTGGTGAAGCCTACAAAGAGGAGCTGACATAGACAAATTTAGACAGAATAACACAGAGCACACTGCCCCATTACAGCCAATGTACTTTTTGTACATATGAGGAACATTCAGAGTGCTCCTTCAGCCGATTGCAGACTCAAAGCACTTCTCTCACCTGTAGTTTATTAATATGCACTCTCACAGACCCTCTAGTGGACACCGGGGTAATTACACTATTCATCCTTCTCTAGTACAGGCTACTGAATTGCACATATTAGCAAAGCATATGCCTAAATGTGGTGAATCAGACACAGCCTTACTATCCAGATCTGTGTTGCTTAATAAGGAATCTTTTTCATCACTGTCTGTAATGCTGTGTCCCACAGCCATGTGCTTCTAAATGAGCCTAAAATTTAGAATTGCATATCTAAAAGTCTACTATAAATAGAGACCATTACAATAATGAGTGGACAACTGAACAATATTCTCTAATACTGCTTGAGTTCGAATGAGCCACACGTAAGTCATGTGGTCATGCTGTAACTCATGGGTCATTTACAGCTACGAGGCAGCCTGTCACTGTTGTGATTGGGACTGACCCTTGATGGCCTAGAGACAACGCACAGGATGCAAAGTGGAGAGTAATCTGAGAATCAGTTAAAATTCCCTCATGCAAAGTCATGCAAAGCTGCCAATCACTTTCTGTGCCATCATGCCCTGCTTTTGAACCCAGCTTCTGTACAAGCGCACATGCTCGCAGCATGACTCTGAACCCAAACACAAAGCCCTCACACTAGCTCTCTTACACACACACACCTGTTGCTTATGGAGTATCCAGTAAACTGGTCCTAATTATAGGCTTCTTGAGAAACAGGGGCTACAATCCCTCATCTTCTCAAAAGCCAGATGTTTCCTCCACTTACACTAATACATCCCAAGGTAACTACTCATAGACTGATAGATACATCATCATCATCATATATACCATTTCCCCAGAGTCATTTAAAGCTCCAGCCTGCCAAACCTTTTTCTTGAGGCATGCACTGCAATTGAATAGAGAAAACATTTCTGTACATCCACTGAAAGTAAACAGTGCAGTTTGTAGAACTCACTCTCGCAGGAAGCTATAAGTATAATCCATTAAAAATATGTAGTTCAGAAGAGAGGCTGTTCCAAGTTTGTGAAAGCAATTAACCAAATTGTTACAGCTGTTACAAAAAAGTGCTAGAAATGCAACTTTAAGTTAAAGAGGTAGGGTATTAAGGTAAAGATACTTCGGTTTTATTTTACATGTCAAAAAAAAAAACAAGCTTGTTACTGTGCGCTGAGGCATTTGAATATAGTTCTGGCATAGGAGAGAGCGACAAAGGAATAGAGAAAGAGAGTGAGTTCATTTGTCTTTGAGATAAGGACATTTAGGTCTGGATGAACAGTTTAATTACTTCCTGCACAAAAGTAATTTCACCTTTAAAAAAAAAAAATCCATCAAAATTGCTTAACGTGAATATCAAGCAAAGTGTCAAAAGTAATTCAGTTGGTCAGTGCTGTGTTGTGTAAGTACTGACGATACCCACAATATATTTAACTGTAATGCACTTTATCACAATAAGACAATCATCTTACCCCTATTATAAACTACTTATGAATTTGTAGATATTCTTGCCTTGGAAGTATGTGCGCTTGTGCTCTCACGACAAGGTAAGAACATTGGGCATGATTTGTAAAAATATATAGCTTTCCATTATTACTTTAGTGTCCTAAAAGCTTTGTTGCTCAATTCCAACAGTCGTCCATGATGTGCTGCACACACTGCAGAAGTCACTCTTGCAGAAAACTGGATTTTACAAGATCATTTTTTTTCTTTTTAAGGTAAGAAATCAAAATGCTGACTTACATCCAGTTTTTCTACATGGAAGAATTAATATCATAAGCAGCACATGAAGTGCAAATTCTCAATTAATTCAGACTGTAATTGCTATGTAGGAAAGACTCAAGGATATTTAAAGACAAAATGAAAATATGATAATCATTAAAATGAGCATCAACACGCATTCCTTTAAGATATCCAGAAACTTCTGTTTTCCGCAGCGCTCACTCTTGAAAGATAAAGATAAAGGTGCCAAAAAGGTTCTGGAGTGCTGCCACTGGAAAACCGCTTTTGGTTCCCTAAAGAACCTTTTAACTGATGGTTCTTGAAAGAATAAGAAGTGTCAGTGTAAATTAAAACTTTGTAAAGAACTTAAAACATCATTTAAAAAGTTCTATGAACTCCTGAACCATGCATCTACGTGAAGAACCACTTAAGCAGTGATTGTACTCTAATAGAGTATCTGGATATCCCTTTCACAGAAAGATAAAACTACATTTTTGTCCGCCATTTCCATAGTGAATTCTATTAGTATTAGGTCTGCTACTAGCCTGTCAGGGTTAAGGACAACAAGTGCTTTCTCCATGACACATGAGGCAATCACTGCATCTTATCAAACTGCTGCCCACACAACATCATATGTTCCATGTGCTTAGCGAACAGTGCTAAATGTACTGCACTTTGGCCTGAGCAACTCTCTTCACTGTGTCCCAAAACTTTATTGCACATTACACTATACTGAATCACACCTTCCTACTTATACCTATACCTTATACCACAGGTCACCCATTTTATTCATAAAGGTCCGAAGTGGATGATTTTCATTCCAAAGAAGCACACCTGATTCCACGATTTTAATTTAAGTCTTAGTTTTCAAACCACTGTTTTTTTTACGAGGTGTGCACCTGCTTGGCTGAAATGAAACTTGTTTTATTTTAATTATAACATTACTCATCAGCATCATGCATCCCTTCCTCATTTGTCAATAGGCTTGTAAGCTTGCATAGTCTGCTTACCATGTCTATTGTTTTCTGTTACATACACAAAATCCTTGTATGCATAGCAAGTGAAATAAAACTAATTGTGATTCTGATTTGGAAGGCTGTATATTGTACTTCACAGAGTTTTTAATTACCTGAGATTGGAATATATATTGAGTCTTTACTTCAGTAGGAGGTAAAGGTTGGACACTGTCAGAGTTTACAATGTGGCTTTTTTGTGTAGGTCTTTAGAAGTTGTGGGTTTGATTCCAGCTAACAGATCCTGCCATTAACCCCAACGATTAAGTCAAAATTAAAAGGACCTCTGTCCCACAGTCCCTTTAGTTAGCTACTGCCCATCTCTTTGAACAGATGTGTCAACGGGAAGGAATTTGTAGAATATTCTCAGTGAACTCCCTGAAATGTACCTGTCTGATTGGCCTCCAATACTTGATAATGCCAGTATAACATGCCAGGTCTGCAGTATCTGGCATTAATATTATAGATTTCTCTGGTGATATTTGGCAGTACATGCAACTAAGCAAGTGTAGTTGGCTAGAAAGTAGGCACATTATGTACCTGGATGGCCCTGCGTCAGTGTTCTGAGTCCTGAGATTGATCATTGACATTGGCTCAACAGTATTAGATGAGTTTCAAAGTTTTAAGTACAAATCTTTGCATGCAGGCTGACCTCAGCCAAAATCACCAAAAAGAATTTTGAGCTGCAAAACTAATCACAACTGAGGCACCATCTTAACCACAGCACAAAGTGAAGTGTTAGAGATATGTGATGGGTATCGGTATCAGGCTGATATCAGCCGAAAATGCTGGATCAGATTTCAGAGGAGAAAAAAGAATGATCTGAATCCATACTGTAACAAATCCAGCCTGAAACAGCACATGTTCACATTGTGTGATGTAATGTTGCTAGCTGTGTATTTCTTCCTGCGGGGTAGTAAAGTGCAGTTTGAGAATGACAGCCAACTTCTATCTTGAGTAAAGTGCTTATTTGAACAGCTTATTTTAAAGCTTACTAGTTTTTCAACACTGGTATCTGTCAATACTTAAGGTTTCAATATTTGTATTGATATTTATACGCGAATACATGTACATATATTTCATATATATATTTATTTATACATCATTGGTATGCATATATGAAAATACTTCATATATTAATACAAGTAAAAGTTCAAAAAACATCTAAATTGCATTCTGTAGAGCACTAGAGTATTTACTGCAGGTGAGTCTTACTTGTCCCAAAGCTATCTGCTGAATCTCCATCTACGGATTCTACCCGTTATACTATCAAACTGCTGTATGCAGAGCTTTCCCTTAATTCTGGTCTAAGACTATCTTCCATTAGGTGACCAAACGATCAAGCTGTGAATTCCTCTCCTTCATAGCTAAGCTACATTCACACAACACTTTTTGTGTATCAAATTAAGGCTCATATTCTGTGAAGAAGGTACAGTCAAGGAGTTTCTAAAAACACATACAACTTACTGTGGCTAAAAGGTGCTGAAATGAAAGTGCTATTCGCTAAATGTGGGAGAATGACCATCACTGCAAGCTATCTCCTTTGTTCCTCTTCATGGAAATATACATTTCCACAGATACGCTAGACCTTGACTAATTAACTTTTCTAAAGTTCTCTATGCCAGAACTTCACTCTCTTTTTCCTCTCAGCTGTTGAACTAACAACTGTATACCATGCCCTTGTGGTGTTTTGCACTTTAGAGACTCCATTACTACTGTTGCCCAGTTTGTGCTGCCAGCCAGCACACTAATTGCCTTACAAATGTGCAATGCACTTACTCTCACCCATCTGGCCCTGTGTATTCAGGACATTGTAACAATTATATCTCAGAGCCATTAACTTTCATTACATCTTGGAAATCTTTTTAATCATGGCCTTTCATGTACAATCACTGAAGTTAACATATCCGAAGATTGCTCAATACAGAAGTGCAATAACACATCTAAAATATAAGTACATAAATACACACAAAAATGCTTATTACATACTAAGGTTTATTATTTAGTAACTACAGGGACCTCCGTGCAAACTGGCTGAGCTATTATTAGGTTACAGAAGTGCGTAATAACATTTTGGGCCCATCAGCAGGCTCTGGCCATTTAAGAGGTTCAGGTTTTCAATAGTATTACAAAAATGGTTATGGTAAAAACGGGGCAAAATCAAATCATGTGTTCCCAGCACAAGTATTGCTGATAGTGTATGCTCATGAATAGTTAGAAACGGTAAGAAGCAAAAAAAACATTCAAGCCTAGAAATATATGAATCGCCTGTACATACTTTACAACTGAGTTTGGCATTAGCAAGCGTTAATGAACCGCTCACAGCAAGACCCACTGAAGGACAGATTTCGCCATTAATGTATAACGAACAGTGATGGCATTTTGGAAACGGTTTAGCAGGATTCAAGTTAGTATTCTTTTCTGCACATGCATTCCTATACAGAAAAGAATTCTAATCAACATGCATTCTGTCGATTGAGGATCTGAGAGATTTGCCATGTCATTCATTATATATTCAACTTTCAGTGATTTATTATGACCGAGTGAAGTGTTATGAACTAATACAGACCTCGGCAGTGGAGGGTTTTTTAAAAAGCAAAGGAATATTATTTGACACTGCAAAAACTCTGCACATTCTGAGCACCTCCTGTTCTGATGCAGTAACTGGCTGCTATAAGCAAACTCCGCCAAAGCACATCAGGCTGATTTACATGAACAATTCACCAGTAAAACTTCCCCATGGCTGCATCAACAACTGCAACTCAATGGTGTTAGCGGTGGTCATGGCTGTAGCAGGG
Organism: Piaractus mesopotamicus; assembly: GCA_023558415.1. Taxonomy (NCBI): domain Eukaryota; kingdom Metazoa; phylum Chordata; class Actinopteri; order Characiformes; family Serrasalmidae; genus Piaractus; species Piaractus mesopotamicus. Next base: position 38,027 of record JAILXH010274545.1, on the reverse strand, counting down.
TTGGGTGGGCATCAAAATGCCAGTGCGATAAAAGAATTACACAAAACATTTGACTACAATGCAACGCTCTGTGTGCATGCTGTCGAAACATGAGCCATAGATTATTAAACTGAACAAAGGCACGCAGAAAAGAAACAACATTCACTCATTTGCTAAGAGCAACACTAAACAACCTGTGGTTTCGAGCTGCAGGGTGATGGGCATCACAGTGCTGAAGTGGCAACAGGTCTGAAACAATGCAACTGGCCACTCTGCCTGTGTTAATATGCCTTTATGTTTATGGAATGATTGCAAAAAAAAAGCCCAAAAGGAAAGGAACTGCAATCATAATGCTTAGGAGTCTTTGCAAGGCTCCGCAGCTTTGAGACTTCGTCTTAAAGGCTTTAGTTATTGAGTGGGAGAAGCGTGCGTGGAGCTGTGGTACTACATCTCTGCACTTCTTCACAGTTTAAATCGACTGTGCTATTACATTCGTTATCAGCTCAAAAAACACAATGCAATGCTCAGTCGTGGTGCATCGAGACGTTTCAGGGCAAAGGATCCGGAAAGGCACGCGCCCTATCTCCTGCAAATCCGGTATTTGGATAAAACAACAGTTTAAGGTTGCGACAATATTTACTGTCTTTTTTTGCACGGTGATATTTGTGAGTGCAGAGACAAGATTTGCACGGGTCGGTGGCAGCAGGCTACGACTGCACGCGCTTGGCTTGGAGACGAGAAAAGAAAAAAAGAAAGACAGAAAGAAAGAACGAGCGAGAAAAAGAAAACAGAGAAAGTTTCGTGCATGCATTTTTGAATGTAGGCGCGCGAGAGCGGCACGGCGCGCCGTGATTGGGCGAAAGCCGCGGGGAACGCGACGTCTATCGCGCATTGCCATATATATAAAGCGGCGACCCGCGCGCTCCTGTCATGCACGCGAGGAGAAACTGGCAAAGAGGAGTGAAGAGGAGGAGGAGAAGGAAGAAGAAGAAGACGAAGAAGAAGAAGAGGAGAACGGGGTAGGAAGATCAAGAGCGAGCTCGAGCTCAATAAGCAGCAGCAGCACCGGCAACGACAGACATCCATCTAAATCTGCAGCGGAGTCCGGAGCGCGAGCGCCGCGTTTGCAGGAGGAGAAAGCGTCGTGTTGCTGCTGAGTAGCGCGCGAGGGAGAGAGAAAGAGAAGGAGAAAAAGAGAGAGAGAGAGATGCCGCCGAGGACAGGACTCGTGCTGCTCGTCGTGCTCGTGGTGTCGGCGCACGAGCTGGACCTGAACGAGTCGTTTTCGCCGAGGAGAGCGCGCTTCTCCGCCAACAGCCCCTGTGAGTAACACCGCTTTCAGTGCAATGTGCAAACCATCCATGCTCTGCTCCCCGCTGCATTCGCTGCAAGCGTTCGTGCACGCTCGTGAGAAAAAAATTAAACCCTAGGCTCGCGCCCAAGCATCTGCTGTACATTCCGGTATTTCCATTCATTGCATCGCCTGACTTTAGCGACGCTATAGCAAGATGCAAGCTACGCTGCATCTGACCGGTGTAGAGCATCTTTTAAAGGAGAATTCATCAATTTCTCAATATGTCTGCACAGTTTGATCACAGAGATGTGAACAAACCATTCAGAGTGGTCTGATGTGAAATGGTTCATTGTGGAGAAACTTACCGGCTCAGATGTCTTTACAGTGGTGGTGATAGGAACCAGGGGTCGCCATGTCTACACACTTAAAAATATGGTTTTTCAAGGGTTCTTTAGCGCAGGCAATGGTTCTGTTGAGAACCACGAGTTCTATATAGACCGTTTATCTCGTCTGTCTCTAACCGTTTGCATGTGTAAATGCTTCTTTGCATAGTGAAATGTTTCTTTAGGTTGATGGAGAATTTTTGAAAAGGGCTCTATGTGGCACCAAATAGGGTTCTGCTATTGTTACAAGCTTAACGTCGCAACGATAGAAGAACTATTTTTGCTGCTATATAAAACCATATACAACACCATATACAACACTTTCCATCAATTTGGAGAACGATCCACCATGCAGAAAACATTTAAGCAAGAGAACTCGTGGTTCTAAAGAGAACCGTTGCCTTTACTAAAGAACCCCTGAATCACCTTTTTTAATATATCCATTTTATTTACTAAAACCACTAATTAACCTACGTGTCTTTTGAGTTTTTATATGTAATGTTAATGATGGTAAAATAAGTGTTTTTTGGGGGACTATTTTGCCTCACAAGATTCTGCATGTACCTCTCCTCCGTAAAAAGATTTTTAAAAATACATTTTAGGCCAAAATCTTATCTCAAAAGTACCATAAAACAATGCCTCAGGCCTCAGGCAGTGTGTTTGTAATCATGTCATGTAATAACTTGCTTTGAGAGGCATTGAACTCTTCAGACGTCCGGTTCCTATCACCACCACTGTGAACAATTCTGACTTGGTAAGTTTCTCTAGAACGAAACACTGTACATCAGACCACTCTGAATGACTCTGTTTATAGCTCAAAGATTTAGTTATGAATAAATTTGGAAAAATCGGTGGAGTTCCCCTTTAAGGGGTTTGTGGTTAGCTAGCGCACGCGAATCGGATCCTGCTCGTGGCTCCCTTGCGTTTCGGTGTCATGCGTGGATGCAGAGTGAAGCGAAGGCGCGAGCTTTCTTGGCTTCCCTCGTCGCTCGCTCCTTTTTAAACGGAGCTAAAGCCAGCTTCTTATTCGAATTATCCCGGTCCACCTTAAATGGTGCAGCACTTACATTCTGGCGCCTCGGGCCTGAGGCACCAGAATGTAACTGCTCTTCTATTTAAGGTGGAACGTGAAAATTCCAACAAGAAGCTGGCGAATAGGAAGCCAACTTCAGCCTCGTGCTTTGCAGGCACTTCTGAAGGACTTTCCTATTGGACGGCGCCGGTTGGTCGGTGAGCATTTGAAGCCCCCCGAATGAGCCTGCGCACGAGACCGCACGGGCTCTAAATCCGTGCACCCCTGCAATTTTAGACAGATTTGCAGCCTGCTAGCATCTCCGTTCATTTAGCCCACGGAAAAAGGGTTTCTGCGTGAACGGTCTGCATTGACAGTTTCGCAAATGGCTCGTGCAATAGACGCCAGAAGTAGCATTTGCGTCCATAACATACAGTGCAAAATGGATGCAGAGCAGGTTTGTAACGTTAGCGTTTGCTTGGAAGGATTAGAGGACGTGTCGTGGGAGCTCGTGCAGAAAAGGGTGATTATTAGGGCACTAGGGCATTAATATGCGTTGACAGTGGGTGGAAGAGGTGCTCTAGCTGTTGGCCTGCTGTTGAGGAGATGAGCTTTCATTCATTCATTCATTCATTCCCGCCGTGGCTTTGGCAGGATTGCGTTGCATAAAATACGTGAAAGCAGCACCTGAAAAGGATGAGCCACTGTGGTTCTAAATCCAGCTGATATCTGCAGTGTAGCTGATGTGCCAACAGTGTGGGGTCATGCACAAGCAGAAAATGGTGCACAGCACGGCGAAGCTCAGCCCTTCATGGGTTAAAGGACCTCACAGCCAGAACAGAGTGTAGGTCACTGGAACAGCCGCAAGCTTGCATTCACATATCAGCTTGGCTTAGAAAAGCTGCGTTAACCACAGTGTCTCATCCTTTTATGGTGCTATTTGCACAGACTTCATGCATCAGCTCATATGCTATAACCTGAAGGTTGCTTCTCCAGTGAACTCCCCCATAAAAGTTTTCTGACCACTTTAACCCTTTGCGTCCAGATGTGGACCCAGCACTTAATTCCCTGACTCTCTTCACTACCCAGCTGACACATTAGTTCCACAGCACTTACTGAATATCAGTAATACTTACTAAAGAGTAAGTATTAAGATTAATGGCTGAATAATTAGCCTGAATTTTAAAGGGTTAATCTCCATAAGCATATTAAGTTGGGAAAGTAATTAAAATGCGGCGAGGACGGTTCGTCAACGTGTTGAATGAAGTGGATCTGTGTGTGGTACGGGACATTCAGTTCTGCTCTGTTTCTGGACAGGGGATGTGCAAACCTTTGTCAGGCTCCACTTGGAATTTGCATAACTTCCTGTTGTACTTAGTTGCCAGGGAGACATGTACTGACTCAGTGCTTTAGAGACAAAGAGACAGTAGTGCTACAGTATGACCTAAAATAGAGAAAACACACTTTGGAAAATAAACATATGTAGGCCGCAGAGCGAACGGACCACGGTTCTGCGCCCAAGCGGGGAGAGGAGGGGTTCTTATTACAGAAACATGATCGTTCTGAGAAATGTATTTATGTTGAAAGAGTCTGTGAGGACCCGAAAATAAAAGTGCTTTTTTATTTAGGATGGATGTCAGCATTATTTTGTGAAAAATGGCTCTGCCATTCCAGGTAGAGTTTTAAGACAGTACCAATGTGTAGTGTGAAGCAATGGAGAATGGAGTCATTTACCACAGTTTAGCATAACTTCTGGCCCACCGAGTTCAATCTGGGGTCATGAACTCTGGTTGTTGAAATCCGAACAGGTAACTATGCAACTGTAGAATATAAATTATTCACTTCAACAATTCATCTTATTAGTTTGTGTGGGAAACAGTAATATCACCTGTCGAGTCAACCACTGTATACAGTGAATCGATAGTGCACACTGTTGTGGTTGTAATACACTTGCCAAGTAGATGAGAGAGAGAAAAAAAGAGAGAAAGAGAGGTAGAGAGACACAGAAGACAAGAAGGTTCATTGTCTATTGATTTTTTTCTAGGAGCTCAAATTAGTCTTGACCTGTCAGAACTCATCAGGGCACCCACACACATTATCTGAGAGTGAACCCTGTTTTGTTCACGTTTCATTAGTCATAATATGTCCAACCTCTTTGCTTGTTTTCCATTATCATACAATAAAAGCTCTGTAAAGGTATCAAACCCATATTTCACTGTTCACCTTGGTCATTCAGCATGTCTGTGCAGAGTTTTATCTGTGAGGCCCAACTCAACGAACACAACTTACCCCTGTAAGGTTACTTATGACGTACAGGATGGTGTCTGGTGGTTCAAACAGAGGGCCAGCTAACGCACTTCCCCACTGTTAACGTCATGCACCACAGGTGTTTAAACATGAGTAGAGTTAGTCAGAGTTTTTCACCGAAGCTAATCTTACAACAATAATGCAGTAGCCGCAGGTAAAATCAGTTACACTGTTTGAAATCAATACCATTGTTGGAACCCCAGAGTTCAGTCGTCATCATGCTTGTAGATATTAATGGCCTATGTATCTGACTGTAATATCAGCAGGACAAAAACTGAAATCCAGTAATATTCCTGCTATGGCTGATTGCAAAATGCACTAGCTTGACTAACACGTTCAATAACACATCAATTCAGAATACTATAAATTATGAAATTATGAGAAAGTTTCACACTTAATGTAACTTTTATGCTGATGTATTAGTTTGACTAACTTCTTCAAGAATTTTTTTTGTGTTTAGAATGTCAAGGCAAACTTTGGACTGGTTTGGGTCATCACACATACTGTTTAAATGTAGCAACAATACCTTACCAGGTGTGACTTAAACTGGCAAAAACATTATTAAGTTACAATGTCCAGAGGTTGTCAGAATGTCCACAGGGATAAAAGCATTTCTCATTTACCAGACAGATTCAGAAGTTGGTTCCACAGTAAATCTAGTCACATGACATCATGCGAGAAATTGCACATCAATACTGGTTGAATTTTTATTTTCTATAGTAGTAGTGCTGTGGTTATATGCTGTTTTTTGATCTCTGTATTTGTGATGTTATAAGTCAAAGTTTATTTTTATATTGCTTTTTACAACAGGCATTGTCACAAAGCAGCTTTACAGAAAAGCCTTCAGGTTCTGTGTCAGGTAGCATGTATTACACATACTGCTTTGCATGTTTGCAAAGAAGGCAGTAACTGTGTACTATTCAAAAAGTAACTGTATGCTCATTCAAAAAGGCCTAAATCTAGGCAATGCATTACTGTCCAGACCTAAAGACAGACGGACACACTTTTGCACACACCTGTGGCCATAAGGCCTAAAAGCAGTTAACTTTACAAATTGCTGATGACAAGGATGCGATCTGAACTAATTATAGTCAAACAAGAATGCACAACTGACAAAGATGCGAGATGCAGTCTGCAAGCAGATTTCTGAATAATCAAACTGTTAGGAGTTCACCATGCCAAATCTTTTGCCTTACAAATAATGCCATGTCAGTATCGCGTGGATCAAATGCGTACAGTAAGCAAATGTCCTTTATACCACGTACATCTGAGATTTTGCCCCAGTTTACTCCTATGGACAATAGATGTATTCATCCTATGACATTTAGGGGCTTTCTGGTTATTTCAGAAGTCTACCTTCTGCCAGCAGCATTGACACAGCAACACACAGCCCATTTTTCCTTCAGAGCCA
>JAILXH010274541.1:35342-46905 GCA_023558415.1 Piaractus mesopotamicus | reverse complement strand
TTTTCTCCCCCCATTGGTATGAACAACCTTTCTCACAAATAGTAAAGAGTCCGTCGAGCATTTTAAAAAATGGTCCTTGTTGTATGCCTCTCTGAAAAGATTTTGCTTTTTCTAAGAAATCCAAATATTTTTCCTCTCAGTATGAAAGATCGAGGATGTGGAGGAAAATGGCACTGCACAGAGATGACTGCATTACTGTGATAACGTGTGAGGCTGATGGAAGAGCTGATCTGTGCCTAGAGAGATGCTGGGGTGTGAAGGTGTGTGTATGTGGTGAGAAATGAAAGTGGCAGCAGGGGCATTCTCCGCTCTTACGTTGGTGACATGCTCATGACACCATCTCACTGTAGAGTACTGTGATAGTACATACAGATTAGGGTCACATTAGGCAGGTGTGATTTGTGGTGTAAATACTCATAAAAGACACACAGAGTGAGAGAGGGAGAAAGAGAGAGATAATAAGAGAGGGTGAGAGAAGCAGTGTGTGGGAGAGAGCATAATAATGTCCATCATTGTGTCCATGTTATTGCATATGTGTGTGTGTATGTGTGTGACTTTGAAGTGTCTCTAGTCTGTCATCTGTACCCTTTTCATACATTTTTTTCAGTAAGTAGATGAAGTCAGGTAAAGAACATCCTGTGTAAAAATAAACCCAGAGCGGACGCCTGCTCTGAACTCTGACCTCAGAGGTTTTCTGATCCCAAAAGGAAAAGTCTTATATTTTTTATTTATTTTTTCCCCCCAAGTGCTAGACCAAGCAGATCAAAGTTGTAGTGGTAGCAACCTTCCTGTGCAAATCAGGGCTAAACCGATATGAAAACCCTAACTCAGACACTGATTTTAAGGTGATGATAACTCATAATATAAGCTAATATAACTTAATGTTGTCAAAATTAGTCTTTTTAGTTGTAGTTAAGCAGTGCTTTACCACAAATATTGTCAAATATGCTTACATATGCTTACGAATATAGCGGATATTCACAAAGTCTTAAATTATATGGCCAAAATATGGCAGTGTAGAGGGTGGAGCCTCCCTGAATTCTTCAGTTTTGTTGCTTTCTTTTTGTTAACTCTAGATTTTCATCAGTTGTCATCAGTTTTTTTTCATGATACATTGTATTATCCTTGTGCCTAACATTTAGATGTATTTTACATGTTTTCTGTTATTTTTGCCATGTTGTTTTGTTTACCAATTTGCTGTGATTAAGGCGAGTGATTTGCTTATTGCCAGTACTCTTTATAAAGACTGGCAAAACTATGTAAAACAGTTAGTCCTGACAGATGAGCAGTTGTCCTCATCACAGGATTCTGTTCATTACAATATAAAAAGCCCTTTTATAAGAACAGTGATGCATGTTTATACAAATTTGTCATTAGAGTCAGTGATAAATATCAGCCCACTTTTAGGCCTGGCACAGTGATTTACATAATCGCCTGATCCCAATTTTCGCATTGACTGCCGTTATTTTCCACAGTTGTTAGCTTTCTCAATCATGCGGTAACAGTGCAGCAAACAATGGGAATTGGTTACATTGGGGCAAATACCTAAATAAAGCAGAAAAAACATTTTTGAAACAAATGGCTCTTACGAAAAACCTTTAGAGGACAGAATTGTATACACTGAACCAAAACAGACGATTAAATGTTTTAATCAAATTTGTTTGTGGCCTACCCATAGATCTTTTGCAGCTTAGACAATGGCCATTGCACTAAGCTGAAAGTGATCGTGATTCTGATAGTGATGTCTGTGGAAATGTCAAAGATGATCATTTCTGAATAGCATGTGAACTTTACCTGACACAAGACAGCTAAAGCTTGTGCTTTTGTGACATGTTATATCATACAAGGTGTTAATGAAAGCTCTAATCAATAAGTGATGATATGGTGGATACATTTGAGCTGCGTTTTACTACAGCTGCAGTCTAATTTGGTCTTCTGTATAACCTGTATTTATCTGTAACATGAACAGAGATTATTTTTGCATGGTATTGGTCTGCACACATTATTTATTGGTTGTATAAATTACAGCATTTCATTGCTCACACACATTTGAGGGGAACTTCAGAACTTTTGCATTTTAATCAAGTAGTTCATGTTTTGAAATATATTTAAGTGACCTATTCAGTGCTGTTTTATGGCTGTTCATCTGAGACAATTTGCACATATAAATCCCTGTGGTGCTATGGGTTGATGGGTGGCTGTAGCTGCTTGTACGACGCACGTGCTTAGTTAATTATCTCTGTGCTCTGATCTCTTAAACTTCTCACGGGCAGCTAAGAATTCACAATTGGCTCATACTTTGACACCATGTCCTCAAACAGTTGAGAGCAGGGGAGAGCTAAGAGCTTTCATTGTAACCTGTGAATAACCTTGCAACATGAAGTAGTAAATTGCACTAGTAAATTGCTAATTGGTATGTTTTGCTGTCTGCCAGAGTTGTGGAGTCTGCACTTAGTCATCAACTTTGTCTAAGGTGATCATGACCTTTAGGCTACATTGACATACCAGGTTGAAGTGGCACAAATCAGATTTTATGCCCTAATGTGACACATCTGATGGTCCTAGATCAGATATGTGTCAGATTCATGTCCATGCAACCTTAATGAGAAGGCTCAGATGAGAAATGTGCTGGTTTTTTTTTTTTTTGTTTTGTTTTTTTGTGTTCACCCTTTTTGCCTTCGTCTCGCTCTTAACAATGAGCAGCTGGGAGCTGTTCAGACCTAGTTATCTTCACAGCGAAGGCTTGTTCTGCTGCTTAGTTTGTTTGCTGTTCATGATGCACGTGATTCATTCATTGGACGTTACTGATTATGTGCGGGTCATTTCAGGACACCGGTTCGTTCACATTAATGACAGATTTGAGTCTCTTACTTAAATGAGTGTGAACGGTCATGTTGGAGAGGTCCGATCAAAGCAAATAAATTGGATTTGAGCAAAGAGGCTTGTAATGTGAATGTAGCCTTATAAAACAGAAAAGAACTGCAAAATAAGGTGTTTTTTTAGCTTTTGTAATTTTTTTCTGCACTGATATTACGGTCACAAATAGATATGTAAAAGGCGCACTGGTAAAGTGTCTTTCACAAAAGCCTATGTGTGTGTTTCAGATTAACTTGAAACTTTAATAAAACCCATGAGCAGCATTTAAAAACCAGTAATTTTGACTTTCACAGCCCACTATTACTACAATTTGCCTTTAAAAATAATCATTAAAATACATTAAAAATACTTCAAAATTTATGCAAAACTTTTTTGGTACTTCCTGTGTTACTCATATAAGCCACTGTGAGCAAAGACATTTGGGCCTAACGTCTGATGTGAATGCAGTCCTGAACGCATAAACCTTTTGCAGCCCGTAAAGTGAAATGGTAATTGCACTGGGTTTAGATGGACTTCAAAGGCACATGAACTTTACCTGACACAAAATAGTGGCAAACATGTTTGCCACTGTAACATGGTTATAATGTACAAGGTTTTAATGTAAGATCTATTTAAGTGATGTGGGGGATACACACACACACACACATCATCTAAACTGCTTATCTTACTGGGTTGCGGTGGGGTGCTGGAACCTATCCCAGCTGTCATTGGGCAGAAGGCAGGATACACCCTGGACAGGTCGCCAGTCCATCGCAGGGCAGATGTGGGGGATAGTTTCTTTTAATTTATATATATGGACTGTATGGACTGGGCTGTGAAAAGTATGTTTTGAAACTTTAACAATGTTTACGCAATACATCAAACTGATTCATTTAAAAAAAGTAAGGAATTTGATTTTTTTTGTTGTGGGCTCTTTAAGTGTCTTGGACTTAAGTGTCTTGGCTGCAACAAAAGAACCACTGAATTGTGTGGTCTGACACATGAAACTGCAAAAAAATACTATTACAAAATTTTCCATGATGGCACCTGCTATTGACTTTCACCTGTGATCTAGGTTATAACCCATCTCCCTAATATTTCTGCAGTATATTCCATTAAAATTAATTACATATATTGCAGTTACATAGCTTTTGTGTTAAGTTATAAGGGACAGGCTGTTGCCAGGATGGTTCCCTCTAGGGACACTGAGTTGTGATGACTGTGCTATATGCTGTTGCACATGGCTGTCCCAGCCCAGAGCACATTAGCTCAGCCAGACCACAGAGTCCAAACTGCCTGAGCAAAAATCAGTATTCCTCTCTGCTTTTTCCACCGTGCTCTTCTGGACCACTGAGATATGACACACATGGCTTGGAGTGGTGTTACTGTTTGAGTGGAACTAGTTCAGGTTTGTTCCTCAGATTACAGTTCTGGAGTTAGATTATCAGAGTACACATGCTGTTATCGTAGAAAGTTGGTCTCTCCTTCTTTCAGCACTAATAGCAGTCAAGTTCCAAGTAATGTGGCCTTAAGTGTGTTAAGATGCTTTGTTGGCATGTTGAGACTTTGGGTTTTAGTCAGGATTCCAGTAGACTCAGTGGCTGCATTTTAGCATCATGCCAACTTGCTCAGAAACAGAATGTTTTTCATGTTCATTTGATTGTAGTCATGGCTGGACCTGTCATGTTTAAGAAAGTTTAAGTAAAGATTAAGTACTTTCAACTAATTGTGATTCAACTATTTGTCTTTTTTGCTTATTTACTCCACTTTTATGTGTGAGTTTAAGAAGTGTTATAATACACACACAAGTAGAAATGAGGTGGAGCATGGGCTTATAACTGTTATTTCTTTCTTATTTTACAATCACTAAGCTTTAACATTTGCATTTGTACCTGAAACACTTCTCTCAGGATGAACATCTTAAAGTAGGCTTATATACTCAATCACTATACTACTTACCAGGAATAACTACAGAGCTAGTCACATCACACAACAGTGTTTCCTTTAGAAGTTATTACAGGCTGGGATGTTGTCATGCAAACATTTTGTCATCAAACATGTCCAGAGATGTATCATCACACAGACACAAAAAATACTGTGAATACACTGTATAACACATGAAAGGTAGTTTTGGGAAACTGGGTCCAGTAGGGTTTGGGGTAAGTGTGTGTTGATTTAGGCGTGAAGTTTGAATGATACTAGTTGCTGTGGCAGAAGCTTTTATATTTTTAGCGTTATTAGCCTCATGGCTGTAGAGAAAAACTACAGAGACAAACTTCACAGTTGGTTTACATATTTGTTGGAATGTTAACATGAATGTAATAAATGTAGAAGACGATTGTAGTCAGATCAGATCATTGTAGTCAGACAGTTATGTAACAATTGCAGCAGGCCTACTCATGATAAGCATGAATGACTGTTTTCATGATTTCATGTTTTCATCGTTTGCTGAAAGGCATATGAATTCAGATTGCTGCTGGAAGAATTACGCATTTAGACTTCAAGGAAATGATGAGGTAGGTGTTGAATATGGGAGTTAAAAAGATTCAGCATTGGAAATTTAGAGTGTCTGGCATACAGTGGATCAGTATTCGTCTCCTATAGCAGAGTAATGAGACAGCACTTACCACAAAATGATGATAATATGTCTGCCTTGTTTACGGCAAACTGTTCTCTTAATGCATCAATTTTATCCTCAATCAGGAATTCTGTGTGTTTGGAATAAAACGTTTTCTATCTGCTGGCAAGGAGAGTAAAAGTTTGTATTTTAGTGCTACTCAGCATTCGTTTTTGTGCTATTTCCTCTTTATTGTGCTTATGCCCTCAGTTCATAGGAGGATACCAATTTCTGCCTCAAAACTTTCTTTTCCCCATGTTAATTTTAATGGCTCACTGTTTTCTTTTCTGTAATTAGAATACAGAAACAATTACAGAGCTTTCTGTCAGCTCGCTTATTTCTTGTCTCTCCTAGCTCTCAGCACCGGCCTAATGGGTAACTCGGTGGCCTCTGGTAAACCACTGTGCTGAGTGCTCGCGTTTACCGTGCGGCTCAAGGCCATCAGCCATGCTGCCAAATGAACGATAAAGGCCGCGCTCAGGTTTTTGAAGCCTTTCTGTGGCTGTGTCCTCAGTGCTCTCAGCAAGTAACTTCAGTAAAGTAAGACTCTTGGGCCACGGTGAAGTTTGTACCATTCTGCACTACTGGACAGGGTTCAGGCAGCTGGCCTAAAAAAAAAGATATTCCAGTATGACCATTTATGACTGTTTTGCCATGCTCATGCTGTTGTCTGCATCAGTATTAAGTACAAAGGTAAAATGTAGGCAGGTTGCATCTAGACTCGGACTCAGAAAGAAGGTCCAGCTTGATGTTTAGGTCTCAAATGCAAAATCAACGCTCAGAATCAACAGTCGTAGATTATTTACTTACATTCAAAAGACATGCAGTTATGACCGAGTTCTCGTTGAATACTCTTTCAACAAACTTTCAGACATTCGATTCATTCGAGTCCGAAGCACAAGCAACATTACAAACTGTTTTTCCGCACGTTGCGTGCATTTACACATTTCCAAGTCTTTACATGTTTTTTGTATAAGAATTGTCATCTTTAATGGAATCTAGTTGTTTGTTGAGTGGAGTTGTATTTTATGATGTATCATGACTGTAACTGAAAAACAATCATAATTGTGAAAAGAAACTTCACTGTTAGCACCTTTTCAGATATTGATAGATACCACTATTTATTTTCAGGTACGGCTATTGAAGCATTAACCTCTTTTAACCACCGGTGGTTCCAAAATGCACTTCATCATATTCTTTACTTCATAACTTTCATATTTTATAAGCTTCATTCAAAAGGCTTCTACAAAAAAAAACCCAAAACCATTTATTTCATGCAGTTACTGAATAATTTGCCTTACGATTTGGGCATGTAAAAAACGAAATATACCCACGAGCATAAGAGGTTAAGTAGTGGCCGACACAGATCTATTTATTTATTTATTTATTTAGTTATTTATTTATTTATTTTCAACTACTAAGCTGTAAAATGACATTTTAATTGAAGCACCTCACTTGAGATCTAAAAAGCATCTCAAAGCACCATCATGTTTAAACTACTCAAATATACAGCTAGCAACATCACATCACACAATTGGAGTCTATGAATTAAGGCTAGATTTTTTAGAGGATATGATCAGATTTATTCTTTTTTCTTTTTTTTTTCCTCTCCTCCTTTTTTTCTCTCCAGCATTTTCTGCTGATACAATGAACCGTCTCTAGAATTTAATTTTTAACTAGTTTGGCCATTTTCACCATTTTACAGAAAACCCTGTACCCTTTAAATTTGAAACTGTATAGTTGGCCTTTATTCCATATGAAATTTGCCAAAAGATGTGAGGTGTCAGGTTAGATTTTTGTGCCCCTATGTCTATTTGTCTTTCTCTCTCTATCTCTCTCCCTCTCATTGTGTGTAGTAGTCTTGAGCGATGCTACCCTTCTGTGCTTGTCTTCGATCGCAGGCTGTTCGGGGAAAGCTGGAGGAGAAGGGCTAATTTTCTCACTTGGCTTTTTGCGGCTGTGGCACTGCACGAGGTGTTGCTCTTTAAAGCGTGCGAGGCTGCCCAAAGAAGGGCCTGCTGGTCTCCTCTCGGAGTCTGTCATCAATGCAAAGGTCAGCACTGGTGGGAGGGCGGTCTAGTGAGGGGAAGAGCAGCGCACTCGCCATACTTCATGCCAATCTTAGATAAAAGTCAGAGATGAAAGACTAACTCAGTCTCCAAATCCTCAATGAGCTCTACAAGGACTTGCTTTTATAGAATGATGTGCTCTAGGGATCTGCGCATTGGCTGTTTTTTATTTCTCTCTTTTTTTTCTTTTTTTTTTGTAAAAGCTTTCCTTATTCAGCACACCTTTTATTACCCTCCCTCCCCATTCACAGCTCATACCTCCACAGGCTAAATCTGACCTGAAACAGATAGCATAAAAATTCTTCATTTGCAGAATAATATCGAGCTCCTGGCTGGTCAGGAGCGCTTTTTCATTTATCTGAGTTAAACAGTTTTATCTGATGTCCATCTGAATTGAGGTCAGTGAGAAGGCCCTTAATTAATGCTAGGATTACAGTATCACACAATTCTCTAGGGCACTGATGGTAATAAATGGATTGGAGCTTTCGGTCCATTTAATTTTCTGGCTCTAGTAGAGTGCCCCTGTTCCTTATCCCATTTACTTGTTCAGTAACTCACTGTCGCTGCTCACTTTTATATCAAAGTGCATTTAAGATGACAAAATGAATCCCAGTCAAGTCCAATGGGGGGTTCATTAAATATCTCTCAATAAAATAATTTAGAGGTGTTTGTTTCATTTGTTTTTCCTGCTGCATCACATTCTTGCATTTAATTACAAACATGAGAGCTTATCAAATGGGTGGACTAATAAATCTCAAGAGTGTTTCACATAGAAATTTTGTCTGAGTTCTATGACTTTTTTTCTGGATCACTACTGCATAGATATTTTCATTAAGTATGACAATTGAAACCGCACTCCTAAAAATAAAAGGGCCAAATTGGTTTCTTTCTAGTGATGGCATAGAAGAAACTGAGTTTCCAAGGACTGTTCAAAGGATGATCTTTTAAAGAATGATGTGTGAGTGTGATGAACCTTTAAGTAATGGAAAGGTTTCTCACCGCTTAAACATTTTTTTCTTTGAACCATTTGTGCAAGCCAAGAATTATTCAGAACCTTCATTTTAAGATGATTTGTTTTTCATATTATTATGCTTAAAGTATTTCTTGAAAGAATTACAATTATAATTATCTACCAGACTTATATAGCTCCCAATTAAAATGTACATGCTTTACAATGTAGATATATAAATGTGCAGCGTGAAATACTGCAATAATGCAATATACAGAAAATCAAGTGCTTGGTGATTAGTAGGAGCACTGGATCCATCATTGCAGGATTTATTGAAAAACATGTTTAACTGTTGCTGAGTCTCTCGGGCATCAGCCTTAACCTGTTATAGGTTTTATAGTGTACATTTGATACATTGGGGACTTACTAGTATTGCTCTTCTCTTTAATTACAAAGTTTTGGACCTTTTCAAAGTCTATAATTGAACATATTAATACTGATATAAGCGAGTCATTCCTTTATGGCTTTTTAGGCACTGAGAGGTCTTACCTGTAAGTCTAAAGAGGAGAAAAGTGCCAAAGCCACAAATTGTAGCTGAGAAGTCGAGTGTGGTTTGGAGCAGGCAGCAGTGCTTGAGTGTGGAGACGCTGGATCAGTTAAGCAGTCAGGCTTTGATCTGAGGGGCTCGTGCTAATGGATGTTGAAGGCATGACTGGCCTGCTGACAGCATAATGCCCAGATCCGCAGTATTAGTGTCAAGGTGCTTGAATCATGCTCTGTTCTCATAGTACCTCCTTTGGCTTGATTTGAGCTAATTTTACCCTCTACCATGATTTCCCGAAACACTAGGGAAAGCTTTTTCCCCAAGGCCTGAACTGGGGCTAGATGGGGCTTTCGAATTTACCCTAATGTTTTAAAAAACAACTATTGCTGTGCACTTAGTGGGTGTATTTAGGAAAAGAAAATTGAATGAGGAGGAAGCTTCGATATCAGGATTTGGCTCATGAAGCCCTTGTTATTCCTCAGCAGGCTACATTAGTAATCATCTTAGCGATGCAGATTACATCTGTGTACAGTAAACACACACAGCCATCCTGACTCAGTAATCTACTGCAAACTTTGAAGCGATTGCCCACCTCCACAAGCAAAGTACCTAATAGTCAGTATTAAATTATGGAAATGGGTCAGGTTATGTTTGTCAAAGGTGTAGCTTTGCACCGTAGCGCAGGCTATTCATGGAAGCCTGTTTGTTTATATTTACCAGTTATTCTCATTTTTTCTGAATCTACAATTTTGGGAAAGCTCCTAAAGATGTTGGAAGCAAAGTCACTCTGCAAGAATAACTTGTGGTAACTCATCAGAGAAATGCTGCTAGCTGCACTACTAGCTACATGACAGAAGTAGGTTTCTACATTGAAGCTGCTTTTTTTTTTTTTTTTTTATTGATTCTATCTCGGAGGCCAATTAAAGTGATAATGACTTGCAAGTTCAACAATTTGTTCAAACTGTTATGCTTAAAATGTATGTAATCAAACTTTTATTTACCCTGCAGTACAAGAACAATGCTGCTATTTTATGTCATCTACACAGATTTCTATTTGTTGAGGACTCTATTGCTGTCTGCTATTTGGCTGCTGAGATCACCATATGTATGTAGCCTTCAAATGAATATTGGAGGCCTTTTTGTCCACTCATTTCTGAAATTCTGATTGCTTTGCTTCAGTCAGGACTAAGAATTTCATGTGATAAATCCTCTACCTTTGCCCTTAAAAACTCCACAGTTGACAAGCCAGGATCAAAAGTTTGTCAAATGTAGCAAATGTAGCAAGTTTGTCAAATGTAGCAAATGTAGCATTTTAGTCCCATTTTCCTGGTTGCAGACGCGTTTTTGGGATCTGTGGAAAAAAAACACTTTTTTTGGCGACACATTGCTGCGTGTGCCTGTGACAACCACTTGTGTAGTGTGAAAGGTTAGGCAGTGTGATTTTCACACTCTGCTCTGATTTTTTTTTTTCCACGCATGTTTGCAAAGCTCTGCAATGAATATTGTAGTTTGAGCACCTTTACAAGAAGTAGTTGGAGAAGTAATGAGCATTAGCCAATAAGAGGGTGAGAAAACTCTCAGGCATGAACAACCAAAACTTTGGCAGACATTACACGAAGGACTTTATGCTTGCTTGTTTAGATGACGGCACTGGTGTATCACAAACACTTTGCAGAAGAATACGTTTGAAAGGGTATATTAGTATTCAAAAAGCCAGGGGAATCTGGTAGGTAGAAGAACAAAGGCTGCCTCTTCAGATGAACTATTGAACAAACTATTGAACTGGTACACCACTGGATGCTGATACTCTTCCACAGGTAGACCTTTCTCCTCAGTGGACAATTTGACAGTTAATTTAACAGGGAAATATATTTTAGCTGTTTCTGAACTGGCTAAAATTGACTAGAGTAAAGTTAGTGATACAGAAGCTGCATGAGTCAGCAATACTATCTCTGCTTTCTCATCCTTAACATCATTGGTACTCATATTACTGCACAGCAAAGTTTAATATAGCATTTGTACCTGAGTGAATATTCATGGCAGCTTTCTTCTCTGTGCTGGTAGTATCCACTTGCGTTCTGTATGGACACAGGAGACTATAGGGCTACAGGGCTGTGCAAATAGGACAAATTGGTGTTTGAAAATGTTTAACACCAGAACTTTCATTCTCATTTTTTGTTTTTCCTGCATAAGTTATTGTGGAAGCAACAACTACAGTGAATTTCAAGGAATAAGAGGATGTTTCAAGAAGTAAAATAGTGTGTAATGTAGGAGTCTCATCTGCAATGGCTCATGTAGTGTGCACACTGCTACATGGACAAATGGGTCACAAGATAAATGTTGTGTAGTGTGAGCAGTATAGTGTTTCTGAGATTTCTGGACCTGCCTTGTTGGTTCACTTTGTAGATGTAAAGTCTGAGAGAGTAGCTCCTCTGTTGCTGCACTCTTTGTGTTCGTAATCCTCTAGTCCTTCATAAGTGGTCACAGGACATAATATTGATACAAGGATAATTTTGGTTGATGGACTG
>JAILXH010274518.1:8090-24099 GCA_023558415.1 Piaractus mesopotamicus | reverse complement strand
AGTTCTGCTTCTGCATCACAGAAATAAGTAAAGAGATAAGCAGGCAGTGTTTCTGGTGCTTTACCTGCTTGTGTGCGCAGAGGAAGGGAGAAGTAGGTGTCACTGAAGAGGGGATGGGAGACCTCCTTGTTCTCATCATCAAAGAGTTGGGTGAAGGCTCGAATGCTAAGTCTGTAAGAGACAACAGCTCTCAAATATATTTTCATTGGCTCGGAATTGCTATTCATTTTCAGTGTGATGTAACAAACATGTAGCAGACGCTAATGCCCCACCAATTAGCATGATGCAAAGGAAAACGCAAATCTCATTTTTCACTGAACTATTACTTATCATACATTTTTCTTGTTATTTTTTTCCCTGAAGTCTACTTATGACATTTCTGTCATAATTCACTTTTACATGACCGTTTTTCAACCTGTTTTTATAATTTATACTGGCTGTTTTTGTTGCTATGACTTGATATATATATATATATACACACACACACACACATATTCTTTGTAACTTTAATGTGAATTAGTGGGGCTAACTGCTGTAGTCTGAATAGGTGGGTATATATATAAATGCACTGGTTTTTGTGACACAAACAATGAATGCAAAATTAGCCTTTTTTACAAAAAATAAGAAAAAGCAGTTTTTTCATGATATGGGCCCTTTATGGCACAGTTAAATTCTGTATTTAAAAAAGCTTAACTTTTGCACTGTATCAGCTACAACATATTTATTTGTTTATGTCAGTAGCACCTGTAGGCTGTTCTGGATTTCAGGGGCCCATCACAAAAGTAGTTTTCATGTCGTCCAGCCTCCAGGTCTTGTGTGCATACTCCACCCAGCTTTTCCATACCGGCTCCGAGGTTGATCTTAAACACCTCATTCCTCCCATTCAGCTCCTCTGCGCACTGGCTCTGAAAGTAGCCGGTCTGGTAGACCCTGATGGTGCTGTTGCGCTTGTAGTCCAGGTAGGAGGGGAGAGGATGCCTGTGCTCTGGCAGCAGGGACTCAACATCTGCAAATTTTAGTCAGGCTCATAATTATGAAGGATTTATGGGCAAGTTGTTTGTGTACTTTTATGGTTATGTTTACAGTAAGTATTGTATGGAATTTACTTAATCAAATACATCCGATGTGATGTGTACAACTAATGTGTACAATTTCCACATCAACACAATTTTGTCTGTTCAGACAATAATTGTGTTGATGTATTTTATTCATGTGGAATATACTTCTGACTTCTATCAAGATAAGTCATTACTTTTTTCTGTGTACAATTTTGTGGCAATGCATCAAATTTGTATCTGATCCAGGCTTACACGTTTCAAATCTGATTGGAAAAGATCAAACACCTTTGAAAACTGTTATTTTTCACATTGGGCAAGAAATCTGATATAGGGTTACTTCAACCCTATAATGTCTCATAACCCTGCATATGTCTCAACGCTAGTTAGGAAGGTTAGTTACGAAGTTCAGGAGAAACATGTACCATCTGATTCTTCGACGACAATGGTGAAGGAGCGGATGGCCCCATTGATGTCACTGAACCAGCTACAGTTGAATTTGAAGGAGATGGTGGACTGGGTAACGTGAGTGGCCCGCTCACTAACCCGTACCAGGGGGGGTGGCACTGGAGGCCCTGCAAAAACAAATACCTGAATGATGCACCATCCACAAGTGGATTTCAGGTCAGTCTTTTTTGCATTAGTTTGCTGAGTAGACTCAGAAAGCCTACTCATGCAAAACTGACACTTGTTGAATTGGTTTTTATCAATAGGCTTGGAGATCATGGAACACAGGATAACACTCAAATTTGATGACTCTAATGCCAACCAGCCCCTGGTTGTGCCCATGGGCAAGCCTCTCAACCTGTTGCCCTACTGCCCAAGGTGACAAAATGACAAATTTCCCTTGTAGAATCGATAAAATATATACCTGGGAAACTTTCTTAGTAGACTTGATGCAGATGCTCAATGAGTGTTTGGTTTGGAAACCCTGGAAAAAACCTTGGCCCACTGATAAAGACTTACAGATTTTATGTGATGAAGACTTCATATAAATCCTAGTATCTTTAAACAGAAGCACAATGACGATGAATCTCCTCCACCTGCATACACAAGGCAGATCTATCACAGCCATCCAGAGCTTTGGTGAACTAATGTGGCTCTGTCTCTGATCTAATTCTCTTCTCTCTCTCTCTTCCTTGCTCCCTCACCCTGACTCTCTGGTGTTTCTCTCTGCCAGATGAAGCTAAAACGCTGCTGCTTCTCCTGAGCCAACTTCTGCCAATATTGCTCCTCCTTTCTCCCTCTTTCTGTCATTCACCCGCTGACTTGTTCACTGTGTTCTTCTCCCAGGTGGCCTGGACTATTTGAGGGGATCTTTATTTAAGCCTGCCTGCCATGGAGCTCCCTAGATATTCCTGTTGGGGAGACTGACGTGAGCTTTGGACCAGGGATGTTCTGCCTTTATGCTGCGCTTATATAATCCACTGGGACACTCGCTGGCCCTTAACGGTGACTTTAGGTCCTTCTGTGCTCACTTGAAGTTTTGTGCATTGTTCTGTTAGGCACTAGTCTTGTGACCTGATTTCCAGTATCTGTGGTTAGAATAGGATTGTAACAGGGGTGTCCAATTTTATCCACAAAGGGCTGGTGTGACTGCAGGTTTTTGCCCCAACAAAGCAGATCACTTGATGAAATGTTTGAACACTAAGACCATCTGATTAAACAAGTAGGGTCAGGTGTGCTCCAGCTTGTTTGTAGGATTAGGTTTTGGGGAGATGTTAGCCCTTAGAAGTCACCATTATTGGTAGCAATAACAAAAGCATTTCAAATTAATTTCAAATTAATTTCAAATTAATTACTTCTCACTTGTAGCTCCTTCTAGTGTAATTATATTAACAACAAAATTTAACAACTACATAATCACTCAAAAAATAAAAAAGACAATATAAACAGTCACTAAAAGGAGAATTAAAATGTCAAAAAAAGAGGTGTGTTTTAATCTGGGCTTTAAGGGAGCAGAAGAAAGAGCAGCTGAAGCAACTGTGATAAAGAGTTGCATAGTTTGGGGGTTATGATTTTCAGTGGTCGACAGCAACAAAGTATATGTACTTCATTAGTATCCACCACTGATTTATGATCTGACCAACATCTAGAGTGGCAAGGACTGATCCCTGGAGAACAGTTTATAGCGGTATCAATGGAAGTTTTGTGTTTATCTAAAGCAACAAAGTCCTGTGTCAACAGTCCAGGCTAATGGAGGTGGTGTATTGGAATGTGGAATGTTTTGTTGACACTCTTTGGGCCTGTTAATACCAATAGCTTGAATGCCACAGCCTGTTTGAGTATTGTTGCTGGCCATGTGCATCCCTTTATGGCCACAATTAATCCATCTTCTGATGGCTACTTCCAGCATGACAATGCATCATGTCACAAGCCAAAGTCATCTCAAACTGGTTTTATGAACATGACAATGAGTTCAATGTTCTTCAGTGGCCTTCTCAGTCAGCAGATGTAAATTACATAAAACATCTTTGGGATAGAACTGGAGATTCAAAGCACAAAAGTGCACCTGAAAAAAGTGCAGGAATTGTGATCATGTAAACATGGACCAGAATCTCAGTGGAATGTTTCCAACATCTTGTGGAATCCATGCCATGAAGAACTGAGACTGTTTTGAGAGCAAAGGGAGGCCCTACCCAGTATTAGTATAGTGCTCCTAATAAAGTGCTTGGTAGGTGGATATGCACATATAAATTGATGTTATAGAAGACTGTAAACTAAAACTAGAAATAAAAAGCTAGAATTACCCAACTAGAAATTAACTATAAACTCTCCTGTATCTCATGTCTCCTTTTTTCTAATGCTATTTCTCCTAACAGATTTTATTAGCATTAATAATTTCCTCTGGGCACACAAATCTTTCTGTACATCTTAGAGGGTGTAACTTGTTAATCTTCTAATTCATTACCAGATAAAGAAATGGCTTTCAAACTGCAGCATTTACTGAATGAGGTTTTAAAAGACATGTCTTTGGGATTCTGTCGGAATAGGCTACAACAGCAGAAAGACAAATGAGACATTAATTTATCCATCTCTTTAACTGCTAATGTTCTATTTACATTGTAACAGAATTACTATTCCCCTAAAAGAATATTAAAGTCCATATTGCCAAAAAAAAGTTATTTTCTTTTGGATGATTCCTCTTTCTCTCACCTCTCCTGTCTCCTTTATTTTTACCTCTTGAACTCTTCTTATAAATCATGTTGACAGAACTAGAATACTTAGCTTCAGAAGAACATAGAAGGGCTTTTTTTAATGACAATTGCCTTTACCAGAGGGTTTTCAACAAAAAACAATAGTTTAATGATTGGATGATCACCGCAGTTAATTATGTCAGTGGTAGATGGTCAGATTAGACTTTTTAAACTTAATTCTCATGGGAGTTTTACTCTTAGAATTTGCAGTGATATCACCACTGATAACAAAAGTATGCTGTAATTCAAAATTATTTATTTCTCACTTACTGCTTATTATATTAAAAGTTATTGCTGTCTAGTTTTACAGAAAGAAAAAAATATTTATATTTTTGCCAAAATTTGGCAATTTTCTAACATCAAAAGATCAAGTACACTCAAATGTGCAAATACAGAATGTAAATGGAACATAAAAGAAATTAACTGCGTAGCTCACTGTGTAATTAAATACACATGTACGTGATTAAATTGGAATACTTTTAATTTCTAAGAATTTTAGATAGAAATTGGCTGAAAAAATAATACCTAGACGAAATAAGCATGTCTTATTTGCCGTCTAAACCAACATGATAGAAACTAACAATAACCACTTGTGGAGTTACAATTGTTCCAAAATTAAATGAGTTTTTAAATAAATGAATTATAGCCATTCATCAAAAATGATGCTTGTATGATGCATTTAAGACTAGAGAGACGCCAACGACTGGAACCAAATTCCTTCTGTTTGTCAACATACTTGGCCATTAAATCTGATTCTGATTCTAATCCAAGTTGGATCAGCCATTGATTCCAAAGATTTTTTTTTATCAACAGGATCAGCTGTGATCCTTGTGCTTTCCTGTGAATCTCAGGATATTTTCTCAAGTATGCTAGCCTACACACCTCTGCTCACCCTCATTGATTTAGCCTTCAGGGTTAATGAAAGGATTCTACATATTGATTAGCTCACTATTAAGACATCCACTGGGGCAAGGCCTAAGATTAATCAATGCCACAAGAGAGACAGAGAACGACTCAGCAACCTGCCTAGAAGAGACAAATGCCCATAGCCAGGCTGAACATTTCAGTAGAGAAACTGTTTGTTATGGCAGAGGAAACCCCTGTGCCCCGAGACGTATTCATCAGGCTGGCCCCGGCAAAGACGCCACGGTGATGATCCAATAAACTGTGATGATTTCACTGATCGAAACTGGCAAAAATATTGGTGAGTTTTATGTCTCTACTTCAGTCTAGACAGCTGCAAAAAAGTATGGATTTTAACTCATCCACAGTCCTCAATGAGTAGATGCCTTTAACTCATAGTCTAAGCACACACATACAAAACAAACACACTTGGATAAATAACTCAAGCAAATTTGATATTTGTTAGAGTCAGATTAACATATATGTAAATATATGTGTAAATATGTACATAAAACATCTCCATTTTCCATTTTTACTTCTATAGATCATTTGAGCATGGTAACGGCCCTTGCATTCTGAGAAAATTTAATAATGAATGGACTAAAACAAATGCTCCAAAACTGCTTGGAATAAAATCTCTTTACATTTACTTAAATTTAAAGTAAAATAATGTTTTTTCCCTCCACTGTAAAGTTACCATTTTGGAGATACTTGTTTTTCTTTGGACAACGACAATATGCAAAACAAAAGCATGATCAGGGGACTTTTTCGGAGACAAAAAGGTCAAAGGAGAAGGGTAATCTGGTTTGAAGTCCCTTCTAGTAATACTACAGTTTAGCATTACCAGTCCTGCTCAGGTGCTAGTTGGTAGCCAATGTAGCGTCCTGAAAGACAGTGTACTGCTTGGAAACAAGTTATCTTAAGAAAAACATCACAACTTAGTTCACAACAAGTTAAAAGGGCGCAGTATAAGAGAGGTGCATAGGTCATTTTTTTCATTCTATTAATACAGCAAATTCTTAAACAAATTTTAAAAAAGCTTTGGGAAGGAAAAAAAAAACAAGTACAACTGTGTTGCTCTCACTCCAGACGTTTCTAAATGCTGTTGGCTTAGACCAATTAATCAGCACTGTTGCTTAAGCATACAACTACTTTTATCCTTCTGAGAAGAGAGGTCAAAAGCAGATATATGCAAATGGAACAGGCAGCAATTCAGATCACAAAGGCAAAGTAATCTAATCATTAATCATTTGGCTAAATAGCAGATGAGATCATGCTCAAATCTTTTTTCTAACTGTGATGCAATTTGACAACAGTTTTTTCCACTGCTATTAACTCTAAGGTAAATGACATTTGGCCACAAGTCTTCACACAGAAGTTAGGGATGGCTGGTAGTCTAGTAGAAGGAGAGCCAGCAATTAGAAGATGCCATGTTAAAATCCCAGGACTGACTGGGTAATTCCTGGTTGTGCCCTTGGGCAAAAACACTTAACCCCAGAATGGCCATAGTTAGGCAACAAAATCACAAATTTCCCTTGTAGGATCAGTAAAGTGTGAGAAGAGGTGGAGTACTCTGAATCACATTCCAAAGTGTTGTTGGAAGTATTATTCAGTCTATGTCAGACAAGCCAAGGGAATTTGCTCCTTGCATTAGTCTACATGACCTCCAAATTAGTATGTATTGTATAAATTTACAAAAAATCCATAGCCTAAAGAGTCTGAATTAAACAGGTTGTGGCAATTCTTTGAGCGACTTCAGAGCTGTATGTATTAAATAACATAAATCACACTTCACTTAGAATAAAAAAGACTTGTATCCACAAACAATACTGTTTTACAGTGTTAATGCGCATGTAGCAGGAATACTGGCTGGTAAGAGAAGAGCAATTCCATCATTCACAGAAATAGTAAAGCAAGGACTTATTTTAGGATGTCTCATAGAGTCAGTTGTAACTCATGTGTTACCCTTGGAGTCTCCTGTCCTCAGAAGGCCACAAGCTGATGAGTAACTACATCTAAATGCCACTCTCCATCAATTTCTGTATGCAACAGGTTTCTGAGTCTACTGAGACTGCACTTACGGTCAATCATGGTGACTGCGCTGTCCTGTGCTGCTGAGCTTCTCTTGTTGCCAGACATCACTGTGACTGAAACAGTGTAGTTCCTAAAGGGCTCCAGCTTGTCAAAATGGTGGAGGACAGAGTCCTGGCCCACCATGAATTTGTAGACCGACTCTTTCGAGCCTTGCCTCGTGCACTCCACCAAATAAGTGTCAAAATCGGCAGCCGGAGGTTTCCAGGAACACGAGAGTGAGGTGGAGCTCAAGGGGTGACAGTGGATGTTCTGCACTGGTCCTGGAGCTGAGGGGAAAATATGGATTTTCTTGTGTTGTTATTTTGGTAGGGCTACGAAACACAAGCATAACTTCCAACACGACACTTCATTACAGCAGTGGTGAATTGCACTTCATTACTCTTTGAGCAGACAGTTCAAGAACCTGAAGTAACTGTGGGTAATTTGGGTAACTTGTAGGCCTAGCCCACTTCATTTGAGGAAAGCAATTCTACTTTGTGTTCCACTACATTTTCTCAACTTGACTGTAATGTTGGACATTGTCCATAGTAAAATACCAAAGGATTCTCATATTGTTTGTGAAGGTTTTGGTCTTCCAAATAAATGACTTGTTTTTTTAATGCTTACTTAAAAAAAGACTTTACAAAAAGACCAAACAATTCAATTTCTCAACAGAAGCTAATTGTTCTCATGTCATGCTGGGTCATACAAATGTAAAAGTGACGAAAATGTGACAAACTGACGACAGCAAGTATTAACAATTAACTGCCCTAGTGAAAGATTGTTTCTCTAAATAGAAAACTGCTAAGTCATTAATTTCCAAGAAACTAGCTAAAAAGAGCTCCCTCCAGCCGGCCAGATATTAAATCCATTGTGCAAAAAAACTTTTACTTTACCAGTGTCCACCTTTTTTCTAGCGTTTCTATGCTCATTTATACTATGTATAGGCCACATAGTCAGTAGTGATTCAGCAGCTGCAGGATTCATCTTAAAGTCTTGAGCTCAGCCAGAGAAGGTGCCTGCAGCAATTTATAAACAGGCAAAGACTCTCTCCAAGTGCTTGATTCATATGACCTATTATCAATCTATCCTCAGTGCCCTGCTTTTCTTCACAAGTCACAATAAGAAGGAAAGTAATTAATAATTAAAGAGGGGAATGGCATCTGTTCTCATACTGAGTGAACCATCATCACTTGTCTGGAGCCTCTACTTCTACACTTCATCACCACATTTGTGTCGAGAGTCACTCAAGACAGAAGAGTAGCCTTTTTTTGTCTTTCTTTCTGAGGATGGCCATGAATGTTAAACCTGCGAAGCATTTCCACAGACAAGTCTTGTCTACTGAAGACTACGGCTTGAGCTATATGTAAACTCGGCCATTGACACCAGTATCAGTTTGAATCCTTTAATGTCTACACAAAAAAGCAGCTATTTTTGCCATGTAATTTACTCTTCTCCTTTAATAATGTGATGTCTCACATTTAGTAACAAATTAATGCTTTCAACAAGCAACCACATTAATTGGGACACTTCACACGGCAGTTTTTATCTTTACTGAAACAAATTTTAAAAACTTGCATGGTGGCAGAATTTGGCAGAAAGTTGCAATACTAATTTTTTTAACACCATCATAAGGAGGGCAGGCTTTACACAAATGAGAAGAAAATTTTGTTGAGTGGTGGCCAATCAGAATGTTGAAATATTGTGCAATACACATTTTTTATGCTTTTGTTTGTATTTGTCATGCAGATAATCAAGCTCCACACTGTAATCAGTGTTAGGAAGAATTCAAGAATCAAGTGTCAATATTAGATAAGTTCCAATATTACAAAGTTTGACAAAAAATAATATATTAAAAATGCAAACAAATATTCAGTGGTAGGTGATTACAGTAGTTAAAATGTTTAAAAATGATTAGGCTTGAATCAATTCCACATGCTGATCCATTTTACTATTGCCAACATCGACATGCACGCACATCAACGACTGTGGAAGCAGATTTTAATTTAGTTAAACTGACCAGATATCTGATAATATCAGCCATTATAGTTTTTATAAGCTAAAAAATAAATAAATGTTACAGTTTTCCTCAGTTCTCTTCACACACATCTATTATTGTGTTATAACATGTTACTCTCCTGATAAAGGTTAGATCTAGGATGCAATTTTTCTACATGATGATATAAATAAATGATGATAAATGATGACTAGAAGACTGGAAAGGGCTGGTTTCAAACAGAAGAAAGACAAATGGGTGGGAGAAGTTTCAGCCCATGTCTATGTGAATCTGTCTGCAACTCTGAGCAAAAATAACCCAAATGAGGCTGGGCTTCTAAATCAATGGCCAATTTCTTGGCCCAGGGAGATGCAGGAAGTTGATAGAAACTCAGCCTAGAACAGTGGCCTGCAAGAATGCGCAAAACATATGCCTGCAGAATATGGTATCAATAAATTATTATTTTTATTGAATTACATTTTTATAAAAATGAACAAATATTCTGTTCAAATAAAAAAAAAATGACTGGCAAACGACATGTTGGATAAATCTAATAGATCAAAGACTACTTAAGAAAATATAAATTAATAATAAAAAGCCCTTTGCCCAAAATGAGGTTGATGATGGGAAGGTTATAAAAATGCAGTATGGATCAGAGGGCTAGTGCAGCAGTGTGTCAAAGAGAGGGGCTCTGTCCTCTCCAGAGACTGAGGACTACGGTCCCATAACAGCTGCCAGCTATCAACTCATCAGTCAAATCAATTCAGTCTGCACCAACGGCATGTTTGTCTGCTTTTGAGTGTGGTGCTGAACAATGAGAGCGGAGCTAAAAAACACTTCATGCCTCTTCATCAGCAAATGGCATTAAGTGTGGTTTACAACACTCTAATGAATAATTCAAAAGAGCAGATTACTGTGAGTAAACCGGGGAGGATCATGCTGAACAAATTATTTTTTATACTGGATGCACCTGTCTAGACATCCTCATGTGGCAGTCATATGAGTATGAAGCCAAAATATCCAAGTCCACTTGAGGGTGCCCCATATGAAAGAAGTGTAAAAAGTGTAAATCACCTGCATCTCATGCAGTGCATTCTAAAGTTTCATTTCCATTCATGATTGGAAACTCTACAGTGTTGTCATATTTACTAAGTAAAGTAGCTTTTAATATATTATTTGTCCTGTTATATAGTGTTCTGTAGCACAGCATCAGCCTCATCTAGTTTTTTGAGTTTAGATCATTTATATCATTTTCTGTTGTGTTCGTGCATTGCACAAATACGTCATACATCCATAGGGAATTCGTACAGCTCTCAGGAAAGCCTAACTGGTGGCCTAGTCACTGATCTACAGGCCAATAAATACATCCATAGTGCTAGCAGTGGTACAGTGTTTACCCTAATTAGTCATTAGTGTCCAGAGATGATATCACCCCTACCCCGCTTACACAAAGACATATTGCTATATCTGCAATAATATATTTGGCTTTCTGACTTTCCCTGCATTAGCCCAAATGAATTAGCCAGTTAACAGAAACAAAATTCATTATTTATAAAATCAGAGCCTATATGGCCAGCTGTTCACTGGGTGAAGGCGGTTGTGCCACTTTGATAGTTTGTGTAATTAATCCTTAAGTTCACACATTCAGCTGCTGGTTGTTTGCTCTTCTCATTTACACTCATTCCTCTTGCAATGTGTTTCTGCCAGCAAGGCAAGGAGTGGGCATAAGGAATGAACCGAAAAATTAGGCCATGGTCTAATAATGTGCTCAGAGCCTTGCCATTTCTTCTCCAGAGCTGGAACATAAGCCAACAAACAGCGAGAAACTGCTGTGCTGAATAAAACATGAGCCATACTGTCGGCAGTATGTTACTGAATGGGTTTTGGGGCCAGCGCATGTCTGTGCATCTAAGCCAAGGTGCTATCCAGCACCAGCTGCACCAGCCGGGTGCCAGTACCATTTTAGGCTCTTCAAACGCTACTGCTTTTCTGAGCAGAGGAACGCGCAGACGTCTTTTTCCAAAAAAAAAAAAACTAGGCCAGGATTGCTGGACCCTGATCACCAATTCTGTTTCTCAGGCTCAAACTCATCATGTTCCAAGTGCAATTCTCCAGAGCAGTCCCAGGCTCAGCAGGGATTTTATTAAAAACTTCAAAAAAACATGGCCCTGCCCTCTCTGAGTCTCAAACCACAGACTCTACCTCTCTCTCCACACACACATAAAACTTCCATGCCAAATCTGATTCAGGCCAGAACTATCAGGATGTTAGGGTGTGTATGTGTGTGTTGGAGCTGGTCAGTGATATATTTGGCTGGATGATAACCGCCACTAAGAACTCCTTAGAGCAATGGGCGAAAAACATTTTTAAAAACTTTCTCAGGACTGACCTAAAATCAGTTCTGACTGCCAAAAACTGAATACATTTACCTTTCTAAGCTGGTTTTCCTAGCCCGATATGCCCTCTAGTGGAGACTTCAAGAAGTATGTCAAGAAGACATCAAGAAAACCCGCTCCGTGAGCAACACATACAATTCATTCTTATAATAATTTTATATCTTAAATGTACAGACATGACCATATGCACTTCATTTCATGAATTATAGAATTCATAGTCATTATTAAAGGAAACACTACACAGTTATTTTCCAGTAGGTATAGGCTTAAAATGATTGCTCAGTCACAGCCCAGAAAACTGCTGAGGATTAACAAATGCACACGCTTTTACCACATTCTACTGTTCACACAGCAAAACAGGTGTCACGAGACTGTTTGTGCAATGTCTGTAGAACTTTGTTGGGATTGGTAATTTTCCAGTGTGAGCCTGCTGTACCATTTTGCAATGCAAATGTTGTGCATGAATGGCCAGCCTGTGGAGGCTATAGCAGTCATGCTGACCCATCACTAATGTAATGCAGAGGTAGTGAGAATGTAAAAAAGATTTCTAATTGTGAGATGGAGGAGTACTGGAGTGACACCACTCCTCACTACTCAGATACTCTGCATTAGGGCTGCAAAATACAAATATTTTGATATTCAGTACTTCCTGTGAATTAATCGACTTTTAATCACATTAAATGTGGCCTGTAATAATAAAGCGGCAATATTCTGACAATCTGAGGTACCGCTTATCAAGAGGTAAATGACCATCATGAAAACAAAACGTGGTCCTGTGTTTAAGTCTTTTTGAGTTACAGTAAGTTGCTAAAAATATTAAATATTTTAACATGCTAGTTCACCAGACAAGCCATGTATGAACAGAATTACAGGACAAGCTGATGGCAATTCTTTGGCATACACATGAAAACTGTGTTTAAAAAGGAGTTGTATTTGAAGATAATTAACTGTACGTAATACTGTGGGAGGATAAGCTCCCGTGTGTTCAATAGTATTTGAAGTAGCTGCTAAATACTTATAGTTATAGAAAATGATACAGTTTACAATATTGCAGTGACTAACGTTAGTAATGTAACATGATTAACTTTAGTGATGTTTGAAGGGTGACGTTACCTCATTCTGACAACTTTTACTGTCAGTACGAACTGTGCGTCCTCAGGGAGTGGTACAATTTGTCAGAACACCGGCATTGGCAGAAAGCTGCTTATTACTGATTGGTCTGCTGCTTCAGAATCCACCAATAATATCAGAGAATTATAAATGTATTGTTATATTAGTGAATTGTTGCCTTCCTCAAGTTGTCATTAAATCACTCTAGGCTAGACCTCACTTTTAAAATAATGCTGACTAATTGTTTCAGCCCTACTCTGCAAAGGATACGAGCATCTTTCATTACTAAAACATCAGTGTCTTTTGAAAGCAGATGAGTAAGTCTAAAGAACTCCTTGTTGAAAAGTTGGTATTGTGTTGGGCTTACCGAGAGATGAGTTCACTTAAACGAATAGAATAGAATAGAATTGAAAAATCTAATTTACCCAATTTGCCCCTTACTACAAAAACAGCAGCTCAAATAAAACATGTTTGGTGTCTGAGTTTGCTGTGTTAGTTTTGCAGTGCATGTGTTTGAATCTGTACTCACCGGTCCTGATAGTGTGATACACAAATGAGCTGTTGGCTTCAGGTCCAGGAGACCCTCCGGTGACAGTGCGCAAACTGATATTGTAAAGTCGGCCAGGATAAAGGCCTCCTAAGACGCAGCGCGTAGGGTTCAGGTGAGACAACTGCAGCGCATCCAGTGGCAACCACTTTACTTCAAAGCCATCATAGCTGCCGTTGGTCGGGGCATGCCACTTCACCTCCACAGTGCCACCAGGGCCCGCATCTTTGATAGACAACGATGTTGGGGGCTCAGGAACTGGACAGAAACAGAAAGAGCTCATCAAATGTGAACTGCTAGTACAAAAACAGGGAATTTTGGGTAGGGTCTAAATTATGTGGCAAGGAGTTTTCCCTGTCACTGTTTCCCTCAGCTTGCTCACTAGGGGTTCAGAATTTCTGGAAAGTTGCTTTGAGACAATGTCTGTTGTATGAAGCACAACACAAATAAAATGGAATGAACTGAGTTGCTGTACAATTGTCTCAGTAGAGGTGCTCATTAGAAAAAGAAAACAGTGACACATTGGAATTGTCATTGGTCAATTAAGTTGTGAAGTATGAAATTCTGAGATGCATTTAACATTTTGCTTTTGTTCATTTAGTACATGCTGTCATCCAGAGCAAGGAAATGTTCATTATGTCACTTTTAAAAAACAGAAATGCATCTGAAATAATCTGAAGGCAATCAGATCCCAATCCTAATAAACTTGAGATTCATGACCCTGTATCATCCTTAGGCATGCATTTGTATTGTAGTGTTCTAATTTGAAATAAAGGGTACATTTGTGTCAAAGACACTAAATGACAAAGATTTGACCAATGCCATCCTGCATCCTAATGGTTACACATACACTACCTTTCAAAGTCTGGAATCACATAGTCTTATCTTTTAGATTATTATTTTTTTGCACAGCTTCCTACAAATTATTTGAAGTCTATTAAGTTGTAGCGTACTTGCATCATATTAGAATTAATTTATCAGTTTATAGCTGCAACAAAATTGGTCTTATATCATTGGAAACAGTGATTCCAAACTTTTTATGGTTGTTTCCAATTTGTGTGCACTGTGGGCTTGGTGATACGTACCTGTGCGCCCTACTTGAGTGACAGTGTTGGTCAGATTTCCACTGCGGGTTACCACCACAGCGGTGTATAGGTGGCCCGGCAGAAGGCCCTTGAAAAATACTTCAGTGTGCTCCGGCCCCAGCCTCTGTCCCGGCTGTTCTGAGCCCTCTAAAGAAACCACATATTCACTCAGCCTCCCAAGACCACGTGTCCAACTCAACAACAGGCTGTCTGTGTGACCCTTATTATCAACCCGCAAATCCCTAGCTGGGGCAGGGACTGGGAGAGAGAGAGAGAGAAAAATATTATTATGTACATTGTCATAAGGTGTTGTTATAATTTACATCAACTCAATTCACTTAAAAGGCCCATATACAACATAAGAGTTTATGTACC
The DNA here is from genome assembly GCA_023558415.1 of Piaractus mesopotamicus. Classification (NCBI taxonomy): domain Eukaryota; kingdom Metazoa; phylum Chordata; class Actinopteri; order Characiformes; family Serrasalmidae; genus Piaractus; species Piaractus mesopotamicus. Next base: position 9,362 of record JAILXH010274518.1, on the reverse strand, counting down.
AAAAACATAAAACCCTTACCATTACCATTTTCAACCTCTCTATCCAATATATCTAAACAGGCTATTTTTGTTACTGTGCCTAAGAATCTCTGCTCTAATTGTATACCCTACAGTGTGCCTATTAAAAAAAATCTTTAAAACTACTTTTAATTTCAACATGAGGGCTGGCAGAGCTAAACTGCTGTTCGCTCAGCAGGGAGACATTTGTAAATGCACTGGTTTTGGTGACGTCACAAAAACAGTGAATTTAAAACAGATGGTGTTTGTACCTTAGTTCCCATATATAAACTATTTGAACTGGGGAGTGCTTGAGACAGTTTAAATCTTTAAACATGTTCATGTACTACAAAAAAAAAAGAAAAAAAATCATGATATAGGCACTTTATTAATATTCTAGATCTCTGATTAAACAACCCAGCAACATGTGCTTCTCTGAAAAAAAAAACCTCAGAAAAGTGAGAATGACTACTGCTCTAAACAATAGTACCTACCCTTTATACTAAGCCATGTTCTAATACATATTACTAACTCCTGCTTGCTGACCATTAGATTAAACAGGTCACTATTACAAAGTAATACTGATGACCTCTCAGTGGCCTGACTGTTTTCCATCCCAGTAGCAAAGTGGCAAATTAGTGCTCAATATACAAGGTCAAACTTCAATAGCGTGTGCACTCTAAACTTTCAAATAATTATCAAAGCCACTATATCATGTCTAACACAAGATAGTCATTACAAGTAAACGCTAAAAAGAAAGTAAAACACATGCAGGGTAGTGACTCATACTGTTAATTTGCATTTAGATAGCATGCACTGAGCTATGAAATTGAAAATGTGTAATTTGCTTCAACAGAGAAAATATGGGAAAGAGGAACAGTAACTGGTTGGGGGTGATGAAGGCTTATATAGCTGTCAAATGAAATTATCAAATTAAGCTAAATGAGGTATATTGTATCAGAAGATGTTCTCAAATACTTAAGACACATGATCCTTTCTACCTTTATAAGTGTTTTTCATTGAACTACAGTATAAACACTACGCAGTTTATTAGAAACGCCCATCTTGTCACCTCATTCACTGGCCACCTTATCCTGTTCTTCTGCCTTACAGGCGCACAGTATAGGTGTAAAATTACAGACTTGGCCTGTTCTGTTCTCATTTGTTAAGTTGCCCTCTATTCCATTCAACACTGGTCAGTTTCAGACTAAAAGACTGCTGTTGACCAGAAATTATTTAGCAATATGGGGAAAAAAGCCTAAATTTCACACACTT
>JAILXH010274514.1:5446-24030 GCA_023558415.1 Piaractus mesopotamicus | reverse complement strand
ACCCCCCCCCCCCCCCCCCCACACACACACACACACCCACACCCATCACCCCTGAGCAAAACTGGATGGCATAACACTTGGCATTCTGGGAAGTCAAAGGGCATGCCTGTGTGTCTGATTGCTTTATGCAAACACACAAACAAGCAGCGCAATGTCCAGTACAGGCCGCCCTTTGTGTACTTGGCATTAAAATGGAAACTGATTCACATATCCATATCTGACCTCTCTAAGTGCTTGTATAACCTATGTGACCCCATTCTGCCCCTATACTGCCCGCCCTCCAGCAAATCACATGACCTACACATATGCTGTGTGCTATGCTTTATACAAGAGATACAGCAGACATCCGTAAAACTGTGGAAGAGTGTAAGGTCAAAGGGTCAGAAACACTCTGAGTATAACGGCTTACAGAAGCAGTTCATTTTTCTCATGAGGATTTGAGTGATTTGTTGGCACATCATAAACCAAACGTACTGTCAGAGGAATTTACAAACACAGATTTATGAGAATACTGAAAGCATCTTTTCAGGGTGATCTTCTTTTTCCTCAATGGGGTACATCACATCACATGACATTTATTAATGTGATAATTATGCAGCAAACACTTTTACGCTCTTCCTTCCATTTATTCTGGACGATGTTATGAGCAGCCTACAATAGCTATGATAGACTGTGCAGATGGTGTTTGTACCAGCCTGTACTGATGATGTCTGCATAAAGACGTGAGTCAATAGATTATAGAGATTTGCATTCATTTATATGGAGAGCTGCCTTCATAAAGACAAACAAATTGATAGATGCTGAGGGATGCAGAACTTTAGAGCTAACAAACTCTTTGGAACCACTTTGCAGATAAAATCACTTAATTCCACCTCGCTGGTTGGATTATTTAGCATCTGTTTGCCTGCAGATGTCCTTGCAGTTCTGCTTCCAGGTTGTTCTCCCTCACCAGCCACTTTATTATAAACATCTGCCTTGTAGTTCCAACTTGCTAGTGTGCAGTTTGACTGTAGAATGTAGCCTGCAGGCTGTATGTGTTGATTAATTTTTGGTCATCATCCTCTAGACCTTCATCAGTGGTCAGTTTCTGACCACAGAAACTCCATTGGCTGGATTTTTTTTTTACCCTCAACCCAGCAGTGATACTGACGTGTGTAAAAACTCCAGAAACACTACCATGCCTCTACCATGTCAGCAATACTGCTGCTTTGAGAATGGCCACCACCTAAATAATATGTGGTCAACAGCGTTTCTGTGGCCAGTAATTGACCATTGATGAATGAGATTTAAAGTCAAGTTACACATTTTGTTGATTTTTTTTTATGTGAAAATGAGCTAACACATCCTCTACAGGGAACAAACTTAAATACACCCATTTTCTCCAATTTTTAGTGCACAGTTTCTATATACTTGCTAATTTCAACATATTGCAGAAACATAAAACATGTGCCATAACTTTTGCACAGGCCACATTTGATGTTTCTCATTTTCCCCCCAACATGTAAATTCAGCAAATAAAATGTAATTGTCCATTAAAATATGCAGGAGTCTGTTCTCTGTTCCTCTCAATTCAGTACACACAGGCATCGAACTACACATTCAACTGGAGCAAAGAAAGTACTCATTTTAGTACTGATTGCATTGCGTGAAGTATAATTATTATAAATGAAACAAGCCGGTGCACAATAAGGGCAGACTGTCCCTCATGTCTTCCCCACCTCGAAATCGAGAGCAGGAAGGAAGAGCATGTTCCTCGTACGCATATCGTCACTGTCGGAACAAATCCTCATATTCCTTACTGTTAACTTTACAAGAGAAGGAAAAACAGCCTAAACTTGTAATGGAAGTTAACATAATAAGCTTTTTTCTTTTTTATTCTGGACTTTGCTGTTGGTCCATTCATCATGGAATTTTAGCACAATGCAAAGGGTAACCAGAGTTTTCAAACTGCAAAAAAGTAAGAAACTACAAAAATTTAGATTTTTGCATGATGGTGACGGTATATTTGCTAAGGGCTAATATATTAGCTTGTGGCTAACTCAGTATTCTAAAATATTGTACTTTTATGATGCTGAATACTCTAATAACCTTAACACTAGCTCACTGACATAAGGCAGATTTTCAAGCGCTTCATACTTGTGCTATGTGTTTTCTTGTTCATTGAAAGTCAGTACAAGCCTAAAGTAGACAAAATTGGCCATCTTCCTTCCTACCTTTGTTTGGTTAGCAGTTAATACTCACACAAAGGTCTACAGTTACACAGATTCATGCGTGGAGTAAAGCAAAGCAACATGAGAGCAAAAAACACTTCTGTTTTTTAGTTTCTGCTAGCATACATGTAGAACTGACTACATAGCTAACAAATACACCAGCATTACTCAGCATTGCTCTCCAAACATGTTGGAGCACCAAGTTAGAAGTTAGAACTATTTTGTTTTCACAATGATGTCTCGTTTCAGTTAATGCAATTACTGCTTTCATTTATTCAAGTCAAGAGGCTTTTACTGTCATTCCATCTGTGTACAAGTACACAGTGGAACGAAATTACGTTCCTCCGGGACCATGGTGCAACTGGGGATGCACGATGATGTCAGATTTAAATCAGCATCAGCAGACAATTTTATATCTAAATTTTATAGCTTGTTTTTAGATCTAAAATTTGTGAACATTGGACCAATGTTTAGTTCTGACTGATAACTCAAACCGATATTTGATGATGCATTTAACATATTTATTGTATTAAGCAATGCTTATAATAATGAGTAGTAAAATAATAACATCTTTTTTGGTTACTGTTTATTTATTACTATGTACATATAGTGTTATTAGGGATGCACTGATGGGGGAATGATCAATACATTAAATGCATAATCAAATACAAATTTGAAATACATGTCAAATCTAAACACTGGTCACTGAGATGCCATAGAATCACCCTAGCAATCACCTTGGATACTATTGCAACTATCTAGCCACACCCTAGCAACCACCATAGAAACTGCTTAACAACATCTGTGAAAACACTAACAATAACAATTAGAAAAAAAAATTGCAAAAATGTATTTATCACTGTTTATTTATTACTATTTATGCTGCAATATGGGTGTTTGAGGCTATGTGAGATTACTTAACAACTTGACGCAGGTTCAGGCACGTGATGATTTAGACATGCAATTTGCATCATTAATTGAATTATTAGCTTACCTTTTAGTAACATTAACCTCTTAGCGTTAATGCAAAACTTCCGAAGTGTCCTGGGTTGACTACATATGGGGTAAAGGGGAAATTATGTAAGTAGTTCCTAATAGTGTTAGTACACCTCTTGTGTAATTTGATACTGGACACTAATCTTGTGTAATGGGAACATCTCATAATGAGATTTCTTCTGAAATCACAAGTTGTTGTGATGGTGTTACAGTTCAGTGAGAGTGGCCTAACAATAATTGAAGCTAATTCATTAAGAATAAGCCTTGCGAAGGCACATGAGGTGTGTGCATGTAAGTGTTTGTGTATTTGTATGTGAGTATTATTCTAGTCAGACACCAAGACTGTGTGATTGAGCAGGACGAGTAAAAACTGGTCCAGTTGGATTTTTACGTACGACAGGCAACAATAACAAAATTCCTTTGAAGCCACATGACTGACAGATAGACACATCTATGACAGCAGTGATTATATCTATGTGTGTCTGTTCTTAATAATAATAATAGTCATAGGAATAATAATATGTTTTGTTTATTCAGTGCCTTTCCAAGCTTAGGGTCACTTACAAAATCAATGGTGAGAAAAAAACCAAAGATACAACAGAGATCACAGCCTAAGACTAAGATAAGACTAAGATAACAAAAGTAAAAAAGCAATAAAAATACAAATGTTTTCAAATTTAAATGTTCCTAAAATCCTGCAGTGCTGTGCAAAAGTCTGAGAACCCTTTGTTTATTTAACACAACCATTAAATACAATGGTAACATACAAGTACAGTATGTTTTCAGGGAAAAAAAAATAGAAAACATATATTACAGAAATACAAAAATAGTTGATAAATATAGTTGTATGCAAAAGTTTGAACACCCAATGTTAATTTTTTTCTGCATAATTTAGTGCAAATTTTCAATATATTTGCTGCATTTAACATATTGGAAAAAATGAAAACATGAAATATATAATGTGCCATAATGTGCACAGACCACTTTTTATATTCTTTTTTTCCAAACAACAAATCAATAAAAGATCCAATTTCACCAAGGGTGCCCACGTTTTTGCATACGCCTGAATATTATAAAATACGAAATATTTAGTGTGCCACTTTTTGCCTTTATCACAGCTTCTGTTCTTTTTTGAAGACTTGCTTTCACTTTTTCTGCTTCTCATGATCCAAGTAATCCTAAACATATGGTGATGGCTTTGTTGGTTTGTCTTACACGCTTGTTAGGAGACCCATTGGTAGCACTTTGTATGGACAGCCCACTGTAGAAGCTTTGCAGATGTTTAACTTGCCTTTAACTTGAATTGAACAAAATTTTTTCACCTCATTTTTTAAACCCTAACCTTACCTTCAACCCTGACTCTACACCTACTCCTAAACCTAACCCCTACCCTAATGGTGTTGATTAACAAACTTTCTGGTGATAGTTGATAATAATTTAGATGGTAAAACTTGATTTGGATGTTCCACTGTAGATGCTTTGTAGATGCTCAGTTTATCTTTAACTAACATTCAACTAAATATCTATTAAATGCAACTGAAGTTGTGTGTGAAAGGTTCTATTAAATCGAAGCCTAAACCTAATCCTAACCCTAACCTCAAGGCAAAACCTACACCTACTCCTAGACCAAACCCTCATTTAATGTTGTCGATAATTAACTTTAGTATAACCAGAAAGTTTGTTAAGTTTGTAAGTGTCTGTAGATGACCAATAGGGGACCGTCCAAAGATAGTGTGACCATTTAGGTTTTTGTAGGTCATCAGGTGTGACCAGTATTTTTTTAAGCTTTTTCCTGTTTTTCCACTCAATTTATTTTTTTGTTTTTCCCTGTGCTTATGCATGTCTAATCTCCTTAGAAATATATCCTTAAATGGTGAATAACTTGTCCTTAATGGCCGTTTTAAAGGGAAACTATAAAAATGAAGGGTCTCAGATTTTTGCACAGTACTGTACATCAACTATATTCACCGCTTACTGATAACATCTTCTGGTAAACCTATTATAGCTAACTTCTCTGTTCCCTATCTCTCATTCCTTTCTTCATGTTTCTCTTTCGCCATCTGTCTCCTCTGGTCTCTCTTCCTCTATTATGCAGTTATGTAGATAAGCACTCGCCTCTCTTGCTCTGCTATCGCTTTTATCATAACCAGAGCCCGACAATGTCTGAGCCAGTAATAATACCAGGAATGAAGGGATTTCTAACTAATGCATTTTATCTTGCTTATATTTCAAAGGCAGCTGTAAGGACAACAAAAGGCCTAGTACTGTGGCCTTCTAGGATGTGATAGCATTATTCAAAATGTAGAAGTGTTTATGTGCCCTCTTTTGCACTTTTCCCTCTATCTATCTTTGATTTGTGAGATAAAATATGTTCCATTTATTTATTATCTCTCTTTCTCTCTCTCTCTCTCTCTCTCTGTCTGGCTCAGATGAGTTTAACCCCAAGATTCCCAAACTGGAGAAGAGCGTCAGTGGCAGCAGTCCATCTCGAGACCGGCTGTTGATCACCGTGGCAACGTTGCTCCTGGCAGCCCTCTTTGTCTCCTAGCAACTGTATCCGGTATGGCATTGCAGAGCCAACCTTGGGATCAATCCAAGTGAGGGATCAATCAGAGAATAGCGAAAACTAGTAGAACTTTGATAGGGAAACTTAACTACAGACCTTCTGCACCCAAACAGTGGCCTTTGGCACCGAGAGTTGGACACCTACCGAAATGAATGGAACCGAAATGCCGGCACTTGGATGAATGAACCTTGTGAACTTTGCCTTTTTAATGAAACATCTACTCTATCTTCTCCCTAAGATATAGACAGAAGAGGAAGACCTCGAATGGAACACCGAAGGCTTTCTCCTCCAGCTGTATCTGGATTGTAGTGGGCTCTATGGATCTCATGCTGCTTGTACAGTTCTCCAATTCTTGGACTTGCCAAGTTATGCTGACAAAATAGTTACATCTACTGCAGGACAGTCAAGCTGACAGATTCAAGGAGCAAGACTCAGTAGCCATTTTTGCTGCTTCTCAGCAACATGGCTTCTGTTTGCAATGGAAACATATAAGCACCTCTTAGTTGTCGCTTATGTGTTTCTTGAACTGGAATGACTTTGTTCAGCAGCTCAGTGTGAAGGTGGCCATCAGCTGCTGATCTAAGATGAGCAGGAAGTTCATGAACCTACTAAAGTCAAACATGCTGATCTTGGATCAGCAGCCTGAGGTCCATCCTGGGTCACATTACCATCCTTGTGTGGCATGTTTTGACCAAAACACTCCACTGTCTGCGTATCCTCTTTCCACCACACGTCAGAAGAAACTGAGAATTGAGTCAGAACAGTTGATAAAAAGGAAATGAGCCTGTGATTGGCCCGTGCCTGAGAAGGTATGTCACTGTTTAGTGTAGCGAGCCTTTTGTAAAAGCGTGCAAGTCGTAAACTGCAGTTCACCGTTTTATATCGTAGAATTGCAGCACGGAATTCCTTTCTACTGTACAGTTCACATTTAGCAAAATTGCTTCGTTCGCATATCATTGGTGCTTTATTTATTGACCCACAGTATTTATTTCTGGTTTTGTGAAGGGTTGTTTTCTTCAGGGGTTCTCCCAGAAAGCGAATCCCGATTTTGCCAAATACCAAAAGTTTGTTTGTTTTGGTGTGTTTTTTGTTTCTTTTTTTTCTAGGTCTCATACATGGAAATGTGCCAGCTATTTCAGCTCATCATTGTGAAATTTCACCAAGCCAGACTGACAGGAAAAAAAAAGAAAAAAAAAAGAGCAAGATTACTTTAGTACAGTTCATGCATTTAGGACAAGAGTTAGGGCTGGTTTAGAGGAACGAAAAGAACAAAGTTTGGAAGAAAAAAAGAGCTTTGCTCATATTGCTGCACTACCAGTCTTACATACAACTTCAAGAGCGCTTTGAGCGTGTGTTTATATGTGTGTACGTGTGTTACGAGTGTGCACTTTATGGCGGACGCGTGCGAGTGAGTATGCACATTTTAGCATTTTCGTATTTGTTTAGGTACACATTTGTAGGTTTTCAATATGCAAGCGTCTGTGAGGCAGCAAGAGAGTTTTTGTGGGGGGAAGTGATACTGAAAGCATTTATCGTTGGGAACAACAGTACCAGTCGTGTTTACCTTTGAGTAGAATGACTAAAACCATGTCAAGAGATCATGAATGATAATGAGAATGAAATTGACAATAAACCATTCTACTTTTAACTGGCTTGTGTCTCGTTCAATCAGTGCCTACAGTCATCTATTAGCATTGCCAAGTAGTATTTTCTTAGGGTTCGACCAGTAAGACTCTTTTGTGATATGATTGTCAGATGTCACCTGTGAATTGTGAAATATAGTGGGGTCAAAAAGTCTTCTCTTTATTGTATTTCGGAGGAGGTCCAGTTATGTAATATTTGTGTGTGATTTGACTGGCTGATTTGGGACAAAGGATCTGTGTAATTTAACTAAATTACCCCAAATAGCCTGGGTTGAAACATCATTGCACATTCACTTCAGCATTATGCGACAGTCGCCACACTTCCGAAAAACGACAGCATGTTGTGCGACTAAAAGACCCAAAACACAACACTGGATGAGGGAGGAGACTTTACATCTCATTTCATTGTGGGGTGACACAAAATGTCGGGGAATCAAAGTGATGGTGCATAATCATTGTTATTGTTGTGGATTTCAGTAGACTTGTTATGAACTTGAGGATTAAGCAAGTGGGCCAAATCAAACTCCTTTTTTGATGCTAGCCTTGTCTTCAGATCACAAAAAAGAAAAGAAAAAAAATGGAGGCAGCTTTTTCTGTTACCCGGTTTTGTTATTACATTACTGTTATATCGATTCGAACAGGACTGCTATTACTGAGGGAGCTCTGAGTTCACCAAAGTATAGAAGATAAATTACTTTAGAACGTAGAAGACTTGTAAAAACTATGGACATTGCAGATTCATACTGGATTAAAATCACGAATTTCGTTGGTAATCTCTCAAATTACAGCCCCCAAGTAAACTAATCCAGCTCAAATAGGGCATAATACTTTTTTTTTTTTTTAATTGCAAAATATATATTATTAGCGTAAGAAATTGGGTGAAAAGTAGAAACACTGAAATGCTTGATATTTACATGAATTTTGGAATTTCTTAGTGTTTGTCCCCCTTTTGCTTTGTTGACAGCGTGCACTCAGATCTCTGATCACTAACAGTGGCAAAAGCCTCTGATCAGTACATGAAATTCACCTGAGAATCGTCAGAACATGAGCTTCAATGGCAAGAAAAAGGCAAAAAAAAAAAAATCTAACTGTTTTTACAAATACCTGAACATGGTCAATTCACAAATTTCCTTAAATTTAAACAGTGACCAAGAAATAGTGCATAATTTTGAATGTTTTTTTTTTTCTTAATTTTACTTGTTAGGACTTTTCTTTGCCTTAAATTTTTCAAAAGTCTAAAACATTTTTTTGGATATTTCCAAGAGTAAATGAAAACAATGAAAATAATAAATGAAAACTTTTGTACTATGTGATTCTCAGTTCTGAATGTTTCTCACAGTCTTAAATGGACCATATCATCCATTTTTCTTGTATTTTACTTTCTTCCCAAGGTCCACTTATAACTTTTCTGTGCATTTATTTACCAAAAACAGTCATAATTCATTTTTCATTACCATTGTGCATCATCTCTTTATCAGGCTGTTTTCGCCACTGTGTCTTTAGGGTATATGGAAATGCCTCTATTCTGGTTGGGTGCTCTGTATTGTGACCCATTGAAGAAGCTGTCCTGGCAGAAACACTCCTTATAACTTTAACAATGGATGGGCCAAGCTAAACTGCTGTAGGCTTAATAGGCTGACATATGTAAATGTGTTGGTTTTTGTGACAACACAAAAACGATACATTTAAAATGGATTTAACATGGATTGTATGGACTGTGGCAGAAACAGTACATTTAGAAACTTTAATAATGTTTAAATATTACATCAAATTCCATAAAAATAAGGAAAAATCAGTTTTCATGAAATGGGACCTTTAAATAATGGAAATGCTGTAGCTCTGGGGTGGTACTAGCTAGAATTCTTAGCGCTGCTATCTGTTAATTAACTCTTATTAGGGGTCCAAGCACCCAGTGCTGGAACCCTATTATGATTGTTAAGATTTTTCTTCTTCTTTATCAAACCGAATTGTGCAGACCAAGCCGTACGTCGTACAGACATTAAACTTAGTCAGAAGTCCCTCCAGCTATGCAGGCAAGCCCTAGACTGTATGTCATAGAGACAGTTTTTTTTTCTTCATGTCACTACAAAAAGCCTCAATAACCACTCAACAGTGCCACCTTCTTTATTTTCATATAATTTTCATTTTGGACAAAATCACACACGTTTTTGAACACCAGTCCCTGGGTTTTCACCTGATCTGCAGAAGTCAGGTGTCCAAAGTATCCCAAGAGACTGAACTTTAATCATTATCAAATAAATGTTGGAAGTTCAACACTGTATAGTGTCCAGACCCAAACCAAAAATAGAAGTGGAGCTTACATCTCATAAGTCATGCTTATATAGCTCTAACTCAGAAACACTTCAATCAAAATTCAATTCTGTATTGAAAGCCAGGTTTTAAAAGAATATAAGGTCTAATTTCTCAGGTTTATTGCCAGTGAAAACTTTCGGACTGTCCTATCCATCATGAGATTTGTGATAACATCTGGATTTGAGAAAGAATTTAAAGAGAAGAAGGCCCCCCTCATGATACCATAGGACTTTTATTTAATTCTGACAATCAATGCTAATTGCAAACCAACAGGGTTCTATGGTGAGCTACAGTGACCCCTTCTGGTTTTTGCAATAGGTTCAGACTACAGTACAGGCAAAGTCTTGCTAGTACTCTGTAGTACTCTGTTTTCAAAATGGACAGTGTTTTATTCTATAAGTGTTTCTGTTAATAGTTTTGAATTGAATGTTAATGGTCTTGGATTTCTTCACAAACAGATTCACAAACATGTGACATTTGTTAAATATAACCCAATATATCTTCTAGCTTTTTTCCCCATATATGTTGAGGATGTCTTTTTATTAACTTTGTCTCATGCAAGTTATAAGGATCTGAGGTGAGTCTAGGTCATAAGTTTGAGTTATCCTACACTTTTCTCCTTCACCAGATCTTATCTTGCTGAAGATTGAAGGCTGCCCAGCTAGCTGTAATAGAACAGCATGTATCTGAAATATGCTATGATAGCCTTGTTGGCTGAGGTTGCCATAGACTTAGTAAAGATCTCCACTTCTGTTACCAATAAAGTAACATCACACCTTGATTATAATGTTGCTGTCCAAAAAAAAAAAAAAAAAAGGTGTATCTTGGTTGGTTTTGTTTGTTGATCATTTGACCACAGTAGTTATTCTTTATATTATGTCAGGTTTTCATTATGATTGGACTAATAGAACTGCTCCAACTCCTGTAAAGCTACTATTTTGGTGTTTTTCAATTTTGCTAATGCTTAAAGTCCAGAATCAAACAGATACACCCAGTATACCTCTGTACTGCTGGATGCAAATAACTTCCACTTACATGTTTTACATATATGTTTAGTTTCTTATATGTCTAATTTCCACTGGTCAAACATACAAGCTTTACACAATCTGTTCTAAACAGTTGACACTGACACATCTGTTCTTCTAATAGATCAGTCTGGGGCATTTAAATGGCAATTGTGCAAACTTTAGATTGCTGAACAACTTGTGAGGTCCACCTGATTTTGTTCTGTCCTCACAAGTGCTACTTTTTTTTTGCAGACACTCACACATGAGGCCATACATTACAGTGATTCTGCTGGTGAGATACAAAGCAGCAACAAAACACAATAAACAACATGTATTGTTAACTACATGACCTGGATCATCCCAGTGATTTTATGGGTACAAGCCCAGGGACCTGAGCCACAAGGAGGCCCCCATGAGTAATTATGACAATTATACGACAGCTGTTTTGACTCGAAGTGGGAACCATACAAGCAGCACTGTGAAAAACATAAGCTAATTTCAGGTTTGTCATTGTGTTACAGCTGATCAAAATCCTGACTCTCTCCATGTTTTCCTGAACATCCATTTCATTTTCTCTTTCAATTACTGCAACTCCTTATCTACCCGCCATTACCTCGGTTAAGCTTTCAGGTTTTTTTTTTTTTTTAGCAGTGAGCTAGTGTTCCTGTGAATGTATTTTGAATTTGAAGCTTCAGATATTCCATTGTTGTTCTAGGAATCCTGAAAAAAGAGTAGAGAATTCCCATTTCCAAAGCCAAATATAAAATGTCAGCCATCTGAGTTCAAGAAAAAAGTTGCATCGTTCTTGACGGTAGTGACCTGTGAACTGTCTACTTTCACACATCAAGTCTTCAGCAGTAAGATATAAATGAAAAACTTTTCCATGCCGCCATGGCAGTATGCTTTAGCTTAGGATGCTTGGCTGTTGGAGTTTTTACATTTGCTGCTTTCTTCTGTCTTTATGTACATTTCAGCCGTCCCATTTTAATTTCATCATTTTCACTGGGGTAAACGTGTTGCTTGTGAAAAGTGAACATATGCTTCATAGGGAAGTGATGCATTGGTTGTTGGGTTTATGTTAACCTGTGTTCTTATTAATATGTGCATAATCTTGCTTTTGTTTGGTCTCAATTGGAAAAGAATATGCGATTATGGCAGTGATGTGCCCAACACCATGGTTAGTGTGCTACCATCGAGGTGCTGCACAGCCCTCAACATGGTTTGATATCGTAAAAACATATTTGAACATCCAAAAAAACAAAGGCAGCCTGGTTGGAGCTGGGCTGATAAGCTTGATGATCTTGATGATCCAGGCCTGCTTACTAAGAGCTTATTATTGATTTGTTTAACCAGAGTGAAGATAAAATGTGACTGGTGTCAGAAACAGTATTAAAGCATTATGAACAGAGAAGAGCAAACAGCATTTTTTTTCTGTGGAACTTAAAGGGGAATGTTTCGAATTTCGATACAATTAAATGGCTGACATGCAAACAAAGTCTTTCACAGTAGTTTGATGTGAAATGCTCCATTTTAGAGAAACTCACTAAGTCAGAATTGTTCACACTGGTGCTGTTAGGAACTAGACATCTGAAAATTTGATGCCCCTAAAAGCTCCCTAACAGAAAGGTATTACACAGAGTGGTTATGAGTAATCTGCCTGATGCCTAAGACATTGTTTTACAATAGTTTTGTCTTACAAGTTTTTTGGCCTAAAACCTTTTGTTAATCCATTCATGGCGAATACATGCAGGGCATTGTACGGCAAAATAGTCCCGCAAAAACATATTTCTGTCAGATTTTCCACTATTTTACTATCATAAACATTACATATAAAAACTTAGAAGACGTGTAGGTTTACTAGTGGTTTTAGATAGTAAATAAAATGGTTATATTTGTATTGTAGACATCGTGACCCACTGGTTCCTATCACCACAAGTGTAAAGAAAATCTGAGTATATAACTGTCTACAACAAGCCGTTTTACATGAAACCACTCTGAATGACTTTGTTTACATCACAATGACAGAATTATGCAAAAATTTTGAAAATTCGGATGAATTCCCCTTCAAAGGATTAACAGTGTGCTGTGGTTCCAAGTAACATGATGTCACTAGGAATCCGCTCAAGTGTACCTTTATTAGGGGAACATAATTGTACCATATTCGCTGCTATCATTATTGTAAGTTGCACTTAAGTTGACATATGTATTGTTCTTTTTAAAAAATCTAGGAAAAGGTACAAATATGCATATTTTCTCCTGGGAAAGTGAATGTAGTGCACTTTTAAACCTCTTTGAAGTACGTAAGGACTACTTTACATTATTTGGACCTTGAGGGAGACAGATTTACCTGTACATTACTCTTTTTCTGGCAGTGTTCAGTGCCCCTGTGTGAGAATGCCACACTTCCTAGTTAACAGCATTGTGTGCAACTACATTTTCTCCTTGTTTCAGCTCTGGGTCCAGTGTGTGCATCATTTTACTGATCAACAAATGCCTTTGGTTTGACTCATTGGTTAGAAGCGACTGGCGTTCCTTACGAGTTCTGTCTCTTTCTCAGTCTGGCTGACGCGTCTGTCTCTCGCTTTTTATCTCTCATTCTGCATTCTGATCTGACTGTCCGGCTTTTTTTTTCCCTCTGCCTTTGTTTTTCACCCAGACATACTTATGCAAATTCAAGAGCACGAGACGTACATCTGTTTACAGCAACACACACTTGTGCGCTCACAAATGCTTAGACATTAAAAATGCATCAAAGCTGCTCATACACGTCCCTCCCCTGGCCTTATATTACAATGTGATTCAGTCGGACCACCCTAATGCAGTACGACTGAACACACACACACACTGCGCACCAGTACCTCTTTTAACTCTCCCACCTTTTCCTCTCTGTCTGTCTTTCTTTTTCTTCTTTCTCTCTTCCTTCCTCTCTCTCTCTCTCTCCATGTCTCTCTGCATCTCTCTTTTCTTTCTCTTTGTCTCTCTCTCTTTCTCTCACACTCTTTGCCTCTCTATCTGTGCCTCTTTTTTTCTTCTGCTTCTCTTTAAGTCTTTCTCACTATCTCTCTCATTCTCTTTCTCTCTCTCTCTCTCTCTCACTCTCTCTTTCTCCCTCTCTCTCTCTAATTTAGCTGCTCTTCGGATGAGAGGAGATAAGGGTGACAATAGAGAGAGATGGACTGTCATGATAAAGTCACAGTCTGAGATAAAATATTGAATGGGTCACCTCCACATACCTGCGTTGATTCTCCACACAGTCTGACTGACTTTACCAAGAAACTCTCAGAATGAACACAGATACAAACAGAGCAGATTACTTATGTAGCCTATTGTAGCAGTGACTTTTTGAATTGGTGGAACTACATAAATGACACCTTATTGGCCTGAGACAAGAGTGCTACACTGTATGTCTAAAATGAATATATGCAGAGTATAATAAGCATGCGGAAAATACTCTCTTAGCATTTTATTGCAGTGTTACTGATATTCGAAACCTTTTTTGGGTGCTAGGGCAACAACTGGCTTAGCCAGTTTATTATGTACACCTAGCTGTACTCTTTGGGCATTTTATCATTTCGCTGTTGTCGGAAGAAAAACTCGTATCTCCAAGATGACAACTTTACAGGAGAAGCAAAAAACCTATTTTACTTTTAATGCCAGTCAATGGAACCAGACCTTTTTCCAAGTCATTTTGGGCCTTTTCTTATGGTCCATTCTTCATGAAATTTACAATTTTACAATGTAAAAGACAACATGCGTTTTCAAATTGAAACTGAAAAACAACAAAAATGGAGATAAGTTTTTCTTCTGACAGCAGCGATGTATTTATGTGCCAGTTTTGGCCCACCAAATACATTTGAATCCATGTCCTGAATTCAAATAATATTGTGTACCATAAGTAGCTGTAATTGGCCAATTACTGCATAGCAACTATCTCTAACAAGTGAATGAAATACTCCTCAGAACAAACCTGCAGTGAGAACAGCAGTGGCAGTAAATAAGTCACAATTATTAGGCGCAGAATTAGAAAGAGCACTACGGTGACATCCCATATTAATACATATTATTAACATGTGGAAATGAGATCCTAGTGTGTGTCAACAACTTAGTAAGGCGTGGGAATGAGATAATTTTAGTCAACACACTGAAACTTACATTGAAAGGTAAGAATGTTTTTGTTTTTGGCTTTTGCATTCACCTTCTATCTCTATGAAAAGAACACCTCAACTGGACTGAGGAATGGGCAGTAGGATTGGAGGACCTCCCTAGAAATCATTTCTTAAATAGCTGTGTACAGTGAAAACTAACACTGTCCTCGCCAGTAAGCTAATTGCAAGGCAGTAACTTTGGGTTGAACATTGGTGAGATTGATCAGGACCTTTATGGGGGTGCAATAGTTGTAATGGTTGGTACAATATTATTAGTTCTCTGGTGATATAAGAGGACGTATTAACACTACCCAGTTAAAAAAAATTGTCTTGAGGGCCACATCCCTGGGTTTGTTCTGCCCTGGTGCACGGCTGGGTCCTCAGCTCAGATCTGGCCAACACACCATAAAGTAAGTAAAACTAATGAACGTGACCCAGATCTGGCCAGTATACTGTAAAGTGAGTAGAACTAATGGCTGTGGTCTTGTCCACTTGTGGGCCACATGCCTGGGTTTGTTCTGGCCTAGTATTCAGCTGGGTCCTCAGCCCAGATCTGGCACACACAATGTAAAGTGAGTAAAACTAATGAACATGGTCCAGATCTGGCCCATATACTCTAAAGTGAGTAGAACTAATGTGGTCTTGCCCACTTGCCAGCCACATCCTTAGGTTTGTTCTGGCCCAGTATACAACTGGGCCTCGGCCCAGATCTGGTCCACATACTGTAAAGTGAGCATATTCAAAAGATTGTGAAATCTTAATTGATTTAATAATCTTTTGAATTAACCATGATAACCATAATTGAAGAACAGCAATTTCCCCTCTGTGATAAGTCAATGTCTGTAATCTTTGTAGACATGCACTGCTGGCCATTCTGCAGACAGCCTACTTTGAGTCAGTGAGATCTATGATTTCCACCATAATCATACATATATCATAAATCATAAATACATCATAAATATATGTTTCCTTTTTGTATCCTGCCTTCCGCCCAATGACAACTGGGATAGGCTCCAGCACCCCACCGCGACCCAGAAGGATAAGCGGTTTAGATGATGGATGGATGGATGGATGACAACATTTTTGGGCCAATTTCAAACCATGGTTTGGGATACAGTAAATCTTTCCTGATAAGGTTTTACCACAAAACTTTGGTCAGTTATCATCATCCCTCCCTTTCTGTTTTATTGTGTGGACTAGGCGATGAGCTCACATTGCTGTTGTCGCTAGTGATTTTAAATGCTAGAAATGTATAGGGTATCAGTGAATGTTTACAGTCTGGATGCTGTGAATATAATAGTAGCTGTCTCTAGAGACTGACATGCTGAAATTGTCCGTAGATACAGATACGTAGATGCCGCATTGGCTCGTTCCTCAGAAATAAAGGCAGAGAGGGAAGTTCTTGGCTTTGAGATGCCTTTCCCTTTCTCATGGCAGGTTGTCTGGCTTTGGGTATGGGAGGAAAAAAGTTCATCCAAGGCCTACCTGCCCCAAACCAGTCTAATCACATGAACAACAACTGCGCTGATTACATCTGACACTAAACATGTACTATGTCAATATTTTATTACCACAGGGGACGTGTTGCAATCTCAACAATGGGTGCTTAAAGTACTCTCGCTGCTCACTCAGGTAAAGGAATTGACTTCAATTCAAATATCATGGCCTGCCTTCTCTAATTAAATCAAGCAGATTGCCAAAGTCATTATAGCACCTATTGCTTTAGATACACACCGTTCACCATGGTAACGTACCGACATTAGTAGACAATAACAAAGCCACAGGGTGCTTGTTCAGGCAATGTCAGGGTAATTTAGCGTTTAGCACCTAAGCTTGCACTGCCCTCACGTAACACGTCAAGGTTTACCAACGGCATCTGCAAATGTTTAAATAGCGCTCAGGCATGAAAGTGTTTTGGATTTACACACAATAACGTGTCACACTGTATCTTACATTGGCTCAATTATGTAGTAGTCTCTTTAAACAGTGCAGCAAATGCATATCAAAAGCTGCAGATCAGTGTTTCACGTACTGTAGTCAACTGCATCTGCATTTAAGAGCAAATCTTACTGAGTGCTATCATGTTGCATGTCATGATGTAAGCCAGAAAATGCTACAGGCTAAATGTATTTGGCTTAATCAGATCCTTTTCCTATCAAAGTCAGTCCAACAGCCTGCATCTGCAGAAAATCTTACTTATACCTTGTACCTTGTACTTCCCACTCTCTGGCCACCTAATGAACATTATTATCAGGTATTATGCAAAAGTCAGAGACCACCCTTTTGTGTATTTAATATCCAGACACATTTCCAGCCATTAAGTACAAGTTGTTCATTTTTCAGAAGGATATTTCTGAGGCGAAAAAAAATGATTAAGAGAGAAAATGGGATTCTTAATAACCGTGCAAGACCACTGACCACTGAAACGATCACCATCAGATGTAAATGAAGTCATTCAGAATGGTTTGATGGTTGAAGTGCTCCATTCTAGAGAAACTTACTGGGTCAGAATTGTTCACAGTGGTGATGATAGGAACCAGACGCCCATTTTAATGCCTCTAAAAGCTCCCTCTCAGAAAGCTATTACATGAAATGATTAGGAGTGCGCTGTGTGAGACCTGAGACATTGTTTATGATCATTTTGAAAAGATTTTCTGGCTTAAAATGTACTTAGGCACTTAGTACTGAAAAGTGTAGTATTATATATAGTTGTTGATGCTTCTGTGATGGTCTCTGACTGCTGCACAGTGCTGTAGGTGTACTGTAACAGACTGTTCATCAATACAATTCATCAGCTCCCTTTTTTCCTATCATCATTGGTAGGTTAGTGACCACAGGACTGCTGCTGATCAGACATTAGGGAGGATAGTTCTCAAGACAGCAGCACTACAAACATGGTAGCAAGGTGTTTTTTATAAAATGGCCATCCTTTGAGTGTATATTATAGTTGTATTTGTGTTTGTTTACAGTTTTGTCAGTCACTGTTTTTGCTTAGAAAAAAACCTCAAGGCCCATTTGATGAAATAAGGGCCTCAGTAAATGTTTATGTATCACCTGTTGACTGGATGGTTTATAATGCGTGAGAGTGTAGCTGCGGGGCTGTTTTGAGTTGAAGATAAACCCCATTCTGTCTGCTCAAATCAGTCAATCTGACACGCCTGCCTGTCCTGTCGCTTCTGGCTGAAATCTGAGAGCGAATGCTGATCCAGAATCAGTTTTTTTCCATCCAGAATGACATTTTCAACGTTATCGACTGAAATGTGACACTTCTTTCAGATTGATACCTATGGGCAATACTTTTACTGGTGTGTTGTGGGATCTATAGCATCAGATGCTCTGCCATGTCTTAAAGGATCCAGCGTTTTTCAACTTGATCTCTATCTGCCACTTTCAGAGCGTCTGATTCCCACAGACAATTTTGACGTTTCCCTGCACAACAAAAGAATGGAAAACCTGTTGACACAAAACACACTTATTTAATTCAAATATTTCTTGCTTTTCAAGCTTACAAAAAAAGAGAGAAAAAAACACGGCTCTTCAGTTCACATACATAACAATTTGCACGTAATAGATGTACAATAAAACATGTACGGAGTATCCTTCTGAAGTCACGGCTAACAAGAATGATGTGGGATTATATCATTGAGAGATACAGATAAAATATAATCCACTATACCTTTCCCATCCCTACTTTAGCTAATGGA
>JAILXH010274473.1:25022-36757 GCA_023558415.1 Piaractus mesopotamicus | reverse complement strand
CACACACACACACACACGGCTTGTATAATCTAGACAGAAAAGCACTGAACTAATCATCCAATATCAGTAGCTGATGTCACTAATGCTGTGCCTGAACACAATCAAATCCTCATAGCAATGTTCCAACATCTAGTGTTATACCTTTCTAGAAGAGAAGTGGCAGTTATTGCAGGGGGCAAACTACACATTAATACCCCTGATTGCAGAAAAAAGGCAGGTGTCTACTGCACATAGAGCAGTAGCTTCTTTTAAATCATGCACATGAGAGTCTGGCCTACATACTGTGTGGCTGACAAAACTGGCTGATATTAAGGTCGTTACCTACCACACAAAGGAGCTTGTTGTACACTGTAATGAACGGACACTTCTAATGAAAAATCACTTTTTTTTTTTCTTTCAAGTTTCATGTTTTTTTTAGCCACCCACTGTTGACCTTTATGACTGCAATACAGGCTAAACCTGACCAAAAAAAAAAATACCATCATGGTTAAAATAACAAGCATGAATGATGTATTTCAATCCTAACCTTTAGCATAAGGATAACGTGTCCCAACACGAAAAAAAAAATTGCACAAACCACCCTCACACTAGACATTTGCAGTTCATAATCCCTTGCAAACGCGCGTGACCAAAGCTGGTCCAAAAGCGAGCTAGCTTACCAACCATCAACAGTAAAATCACAATAGTGAACATGACTGTTTTACATAAGTAAATACCCTTTAAAAGGTCAACAAAGCCAATGCAGCATCACTACTGGTCAAAGACGCAAATTCATGTGTTAAAGTTAACTAAAGTTGACTCCATGCAAAGTTTTCACCCTGGAAGTCTGTAACAAGAAATTGCTAAACACAACGAATTCCACTGAAACTGAATTCATTTCAATGGAATTCACTCTAAAAAATTTGACTGGCAAAAGCTACTGTGGCTGGGCCTTACGGATAATGTTAGAACACAAAAGAACTGTACGTGTAGAAAACTGATAAAATAAAAAAGGAAAACACAAATCAACAGAAACCAACAGAACAGCTAAGACTTTACCCAGAGGTCCATCTCCAGCCGACTCCAGCACATGTGCAGCTTCCTGTGTGACAACAGTGATCCCTGAGGTGGGGGGCTCGTGGTTGACATCACCGTTGGGCGTACCCTCAGGAATGATGACCAGCCCGTGTTTCTGCAGGGAGCAAAATGATGAAGGCCAAACAGAATTAATAACCTTTGAAGGCAGAAAATTTTACAAGCACTTTTTTATTTATTTATTTATTTTAAACACAGTCCAGTTTTTTGCTTGCTATGAACAGAATCATTACATTGTATGTTGGCTCTTTAAGATTTAAAAAAAAGCTTCGTCACATTTATACATCTCATTAAAATAGTTTTATTTATAAAATGTAGGCATTACACAAAAATGTGACATTTAATTGTTAAAAATTCAGTGAAAGGTTCTACAGAAAACCAAAAGTGGCCATGGCTTCGCTCCAAAGAACCCTTTTTGGTACCTTTATTTTTGAGTATGTACAGATTGTGTGTGAGTAACGGGGAAGTAACATACAAAAACAGGGCATTATGAAATGTCCTTCTTAGGACGACAGTAGCATTTTGTCCTTTGCTGGATGTCACAGGCTCCATCACTGACCTACCTCTACTGCTTTGGATTTCCCCTTGAGGTCAGCCAGCTCATCTCTGAGCTCGTCCCTCTCATTCCTAATGCAATCAAAGTACTCTTTCTGCCTCTCTAAGGCCTGGCCAATCAGCGGGGCAGGAAAAGAGAGAAGAAGCATGAGGACAAGTGGAAAAGGAAAGGCCACAAAGACGCAAGTAAGACATAATGGTCAGCATGCACAGAATGAAAGCAAGTTCATCCTCTAATACACACACAAACAGTTACAAGCATAGAAAGCAAGCAAGAACAAGATGGCAATGCATGCCTATTCAGGCAATGAGAACGAGCCCTCATACTGTATCAATACAACTGACTGGTCTGAGATGTGAAGAGGAAAGCAGGGAATGAAACAGGACAGTAACACCAAATAAAGCACACGTTTTGTTGACTTAAGTTAAAGGGACACTCCAGCCAAAGTGAAAAATGTTCCCATCGCTAGATCTGTTGTAAAAATGTTTATTCCCATCCTACGGCTGTGCTGCAGCGGTCTCTAGAGTGAGATTGTCTGGTTTAAGCTTTAAATATTAGGAAAACCCCCTTTTTGACGATGTATTTTAAGGTGGGAGGAACATTTGAAAAACTACAACTGCTTTGGAGTTATTTATTTATTTATTTATTTACTTATTTATTTTTGTTAGCCAGCAAATGCAGAAGGTAGCTGATGTTAATGAAAGCCCCAAATATCAAAACTACAAAGCCAAATATCTTATTGCAGCAGTATATCTGTAGTATACTGTCTTCAAATCATTACAAAAGACAGAATGGACTACTTGAAAGACAGAAATGACTCTTCAGACGAGGAGGACAACAAGCTAAAAGCAGAAGTTAGAAAGAGAGCTGGGAATCTAGATGTCGCTGTTGAAATAAAACCGTGCATCTCCAAAAAAGTGACTTCACTGGATGAAAATACATTCTTAACCTTGAATGCAAGATAACATAGCAAGATTTTATTAAGTCATTTTGGACCATTTATATTGGTCCTTTAATCATGAAATTTGGACACCGTTTAAAAAGGCCACTAGCATTTCTAATTTATGTAAAATAAACTTTAAAATACATAAATAGAAGAAAGATAGATGAAGATTTTGTTCCGAAAGCCTTACATCATCGAATACCTTACATCAGTATGGCTTCTTTACTCATTCTATGCTAAATAAAAATAGAATCCCTGATTTCTTTCAATTTTGTCAACAATCAAAGTCATCAATACTGATGTTAGCTTGGTTGTATTGATTAGCCTATATATCAGGTCAGGCTTGCAGTCAGGACTGGTTGACACCATGGGGATTAAACACTGGCTTTAGGCTAGAATGCCCCTTTAAATCAAGAAATAAAGCACAATACCACCAGCTGGGATGGTGGTGGTCGTCTGCTAAGGGACGTCTGCTAATAATTTATTAATACACTTCTAAACCGCATAAACACAAACTAAACTTTAATACACTGCAGCAAAATGTTCTGCATGCATGTGCTCACATTTGGTTTGAAGCGTCTGGTTACCAAGTACTTTAAAATAGGATGCAGGCTACTATCCAAGGACAGGATGCATCAGACTGCTAGTAATATACATTTGTGAGAAAGTTCATGAAGCCTTTGCAATTTTCTGGATTTCTGAATGACTCCTGGACTGTGATCGGACCTTCATGTAAGTCATAATACTAAAACCAGCACTGTTACTGTTAACACTACAAACATTTAACAGCACTGGATCCATATAAACGGCTGAATAAAAAAAAAAAGGATATTATAATAATAATAATAAAAAAATAGAAATTCTAGGGTATTTCTTCTGAATGCTCCGCTGCTGATTCACCCCAGTGTTTCTAAGAGGGAGATCGAGAGTGGTGGTCTCATCTTTCCACAGCCAGAATTTTTATTTATTTACTTTTTTTGGAGAACTGTACTTTCCATGGTAAGCTCCCAAGGGCATGGTAAGTTCTCGCTCTTGTTAAGTGTTTTCATAAGACAAAGACAAAGTATAGCAATGCACCAACTTTTGCCCACCACAATATTTCAGCCAAAAAAGGTCACTTTAGGCTTGCATCTGAAATAGGAAAAAGGCAGAAAATTTTGATCTGAAAAAAACAAAAAACAAAATCTACAGTCCATATGACTATACTGAAGTGTCA
The DNA here is from genome assembly GCA_023558415.1 of Piaractus mesopotamicus. Taxonomy (NCBI): domain Eukaryota; kingdom Metazoa; phylum Chordata; class Actinopteri; order Characiformes; family Serrasalmidae; genus Piaractus; species Piaractus mesopotamicus. Next base: position 32,968 of record JAILXH010274473.1, on the reverse strand, counting down.
ACATCTAAAACTTAACAAATCATTTGAATTACAAGGGAAACGACTAAGACTGACTAGATCATTGTCTTGGATGACCAACTGTTCTCTGTTGTCAAGGACACTGGATATTGTGGTATATTCCGTGGGCTACAGACTGTAATCATTTTAGTAAGTTTATTTTATAGAAGTAGACGTCACTAAAAAAAAAAAAAAAAAAAAAGAAAAGAAAAAAAGAAAAGATATGGCAATTAATGACCAGAATGAAGATCAGATCACAAATCTAGAAGTGTTCAAGTAGAAATCGAGACAACAGTTCACAAACTTTTTCAAACAGCTGTAAATGCACACAAGAACTGGGAAGCAACTCCACTAACAGTAGATTAGAACATGCATAAGGTTCTCTCCATCTCAGGTCATATTTCTCAGTGAAGTAGCAGTCTATTATTTCTCATCATTTTAAACACTGCTATCCTAAAACCATACCGCAATCTTTTTGTCCTTCCAGTTAACAGTTTCCTGCAGGTCAAACACCTCTCTCGTGAAGTTATCTAACTTGAGCTTAATGTTCTGGTTCTCCTAGAATGGCAAGATTCAAATGGAAAGCCATGAAGTCATGGAGTGAAGCAGGGGAAGTAAAGAGGACAAAATCAAGACAGAGACAATGAAGAATCAATACATTAATGGCATTAAACACAAGACAAGAGACATAATTGAGAGAAAGCCAACTAGAAAGTAATGAATGTGACAGCATGTGGACCTGAGCTCTCTACCTCTCATCACTTGGTCAAAAACCCCTGTGCAACTTCAATAGCATTTGTGATCAAGCCTAAAAGGGGGATTCTGATGCTTCCAAGATTTTTGAATCAAGTAGAAATCTCACCTCAATAAGTTCATCACGCTGGCGGATCCCCTCTTTTAGCTCCTCTTGTTTATGCAGCAGGACTGTACACGTATGCTTTTGCCTCTCTAATTCCTGAAATTCAAGAAAAACAACAATTTGTTTAAAGCTTCATTTAAATTCTCAACAATTAGATTTTTTTAATGTCAATTTTCTAAGTAGCACTGAATTAGATTTCAACTCAAATTATTTATGAAAACTACAGGTGGTCATTCCCTATATTAGAGTTCACAGTGATGGTACAAATAATTTCTGTTATGATTTGTCGAGTTGGTTCTTGCCCTACCTGGCTAGTTCAATAATTATTTAATTTAATAAACCATGTCGCACTTTTAACTAACTCTCAAACACACTTGCTTGTGTGGTTTCTGACACTGTATGGCATACAGTTATCTATAAAAATGGACAAAAGTATGGACAAAATTCAGGTTTCAAGGTGACTGCAACTACAGTTTAATCTATGTGATGTACACATGGCCAGAAGTACACGCAAAAAATAAAGCATACAGCCATACAGCTCAGTGACTTTCAACATGGCATTGTCACAGGATGCCAACTTTCCAGCAAGTCAGTGTCTGCCCAATTTCTGCCCTGCTAGATCTGCTCTGGTCATTTATTTACATACAATGACATTCTAGACAATTGCATGCTTCCAACTTTGCAGAAATTCTGCAGTTCCATAATAATGAATAGATTTGGAATGAGAGGTTCAACAAGCACATATGGACGTGTCTACTTACCTCTGCCCACGTAGTGTACTTTTTTCCATTTTTATCGATAACAGTAACTCAGCGTGTCATAATCACACAAGCAAGGCAATTTGAAACTACTTCACATCACAAGTGTGTGATGACTTAGACTCAGCTCTAATTGGTGGCTATAGGTTAACATTACTTGTTAGCCACATTAGCCTTGCAGCTCCAGCGCAAAACCAAAGAAGCAAACTTTATACACTAAACATGACTTGACTGATTGACTGCATTCGGGGTAAGTGATAAATTTGTAGAAATTCGATTTTTGGCCAAAGCATTGCTAGTAATGTATTATGAAGCCCAATTATGAACAAAGTAACATATAATGGTGAAAAGGAACTAACTACATGCACAACTAATGACACTCATACATCAAACCAAACTTTTGCTCAGACCATTGTGTTGAAAAGCATATACGTACCTTTGACTTCTCCTCCATTTCTCTGCGTAGTTCTGACATTTGCTCCTCCATTTCCTCAATAACGTCCTTTAGTGTATCCACCTGGTAGATGAGGTTTGCCTTATCATTGTCAAGTTGTGCATTAGATACCATGGCCTTCTTATACTTCTCTTCCACTTCAGACAAGGATTCCTATAAGAAAGTACAAGAATTCCCTATTAATTAATAAGGCACAACATTGTTTTCTAGGAGCTATGACTATAAAGGTTAAATAAAACAATACAACCAGTAAAAAAAAAAAATACCGTTATCACTGCCCCTCAAATTGAAGGTTTGGGAAAACTGTAATTATAAAGAGCACAACTGAGCAGAATCAAAAAAGTTTAGTAGAGTCAAGTATAGCGTGAAAACTAGCTAAACATGCAGGGTCCTTTACGCATAGCAAACAGTTTAGACATTTATGTGTAAAAGTATTTGAAATGGGGCAACTTCACCCTTTTTCAAATACTTTACTGAAGTAGCATCTACAAAAAAAAAAAAAGAAAAAGAAAAAAGTTAAAAGCCTCTTTGTCAGGTCTGTTTGTCTCGTTTCATATTAAGATTTACTAGGTGGGGTATTACAGACAGAATTTATTCCAGAGCTCATCATGTCCAGACTGGTCCAAAAAAGAACAGCGAATGTGAAGTTAACAACCCATAACTGTCCAAATGAGAGTTGAATAACAAAATAGATTAAAAGTCTCCAAACTCAGAGGTAGGCATGTCACAACTAGGTCAAAAAGCAGGTCAGAAACCAGGTCAGAAATCTCATCCTCCCGAAAAGGAGCGAGTGTAGCATCAGATCATGTCTCTGGCAGTACACTACAACAGAACAAGCACATACACTGCATTATGGTTATTTCAGGCCTAACCAGAGTACTGATCTTGCCACCAATTAGGTTAACAGGTTGGTTTTAAAAACCTAATCGGAATTGCAGTTTCATGCGGGAGCTCATGCTTTCACACAAGAAAAATAGGGCTGTCACTATCGAATACGTTAGTAATTGAGAAATCTTAACCTGATTAGGTTGATAATTGGGTGATCAGAGACAAAAAAACTACAAAACAAAAAATAAATCGTTGAAACGTTTAGAAGGAAAAAAATAATTGATCAAAAAATTGAGTTTAACTGAGCAATTGTGACAGCCCTAAAGAAGAGTGCCAAAATCAGGGGTGGTGGAGGCTTTGGGTGGGGGGTTAGTGGGATCACACTCCACAGAGAAGAGGAAGAGAAGGCATGCACTGAGCTCAGGCCCCTCTACCTTCAGCTCTTTAAGCCCCTGCATGTATCGCCCCTCTACATCCTGAATCTGGTCCTTTAGATCATAGATGTCCTGTTGAGGAGATTGGAGGAGTGACTGGGGTGAATGTGAAAGGAAAAAGCAGGAGAATTATGGAAGAACCTGGTACACACTGTCGTTGGAACCACTGCATCCAAAGACTGCAAGTCTATTCATTCACATACAGTGGTACACACAGACATAGTACCAAGGCTTGCACAGACTTTAGCCCTGAGCTACTGACAGAACAGCATGACAGACAATACACAGGCACTCACAGCCAGCTTGAAAATGAAAAAAATAAACGGAAAAAAAAAAAACGGTTTTCCATGTTGAAGTAAATATCTATTTCCGAATGTCCTCCAAACAAACTTTCTTGAAAGGTCTCAGCTTCCCTGTAAAATTTACAAAATGTCCACTAAAATTTTCATTTAAAAATCTTCTTCAGACATGTAATAAATGCCTACGTTAACTGAATTTAGCCATCCTGTCAATATATGTGTATATATCATACACATTTGAGAAGTAGTTGGCTTTCACATTTGATGGTTTTGTGTCGAAGCAGACAAAACGCAAACTTTGTTCTACAAATATCTGTTCATTACTATTGTCAGACTCAACCCTGTATGTTCACCCACTCCTTAATTATTAAGTCTAATCACGACAAAATGTATATGTCAGTTTCATAGCAACTACTAAAGAATTTGTAGTAGTTATCACTGGTGATCCATGAGTATTAGAGCTAAGCCTTCAGTTTAGGCCATAAATGTCAAAACGGTGAAAAACAACACGGAAAGACAAAAAATAAATAAATAAATAAATAAATAAATAAATAAATAAATAAATAAATAATACCACACCTCAACAATAATGCTAAATTCTGCTAGCACCTCTACAGCATGTTGGCGCCAAGCTAGTGGCGTTGCATTTGAACATTTATTCGGCATTCTAGATTAAAGGCGAACATATACAGTTTTAAAAAGACATTCCGTGTTTTATCTGAAGCTTGTAAAAGAAACACTAGCATGTTTTGGAACTTGTAGCAGTTTTACAGTGACTCCTTCAATAAAAAGCCCTGACACAGAGCCGCTGCTGCTGTATTCCATTTCTAACAATTCAAATGCATTAGTCAGGATACCACTCAAACTTGCACCCAGTGACACTCAGGATTTGAAGAGGGCTATTCCCACCCACAACCCTCTAAGCGCTGGCCCCATCATCGGAAGATTGACATATGTGGTGGGGAAATCAAGACAGCAAAATTGGCCTTGCTGTCTCTGGGTGGCCCTCCCAGCCCCAATACTCAGTGCAATGCTAGCCAACATGGGCATCTATTAGCTGATATAACAGAACTGGCACTCAGAATTCCCCTCCAAGCACATTGAGCTGTCCAATGATGTTGCTTTAGCAGCAGTTCAAAAAGATGTGGTGGCACTTCACATGTCTCGCAGGAAGAATGCGCAAATCCTTACCCTCCCAGCTTGGAAGCATCGTGTTACAGAAGAAGATCTAACTAGTAAGTGGAATTGGCATTGACTAAATTAGAGTAAATTGAGTAATAAATAAAAACAAACAAATAAATAAATTATTTTAGAAAAATTGGTCCCACTCATTGTAAATTGAAACCTGATGGGTTGCTTATTATGATTGTCATTAATCTTGGCTGCAGCCATCCGTGGCCGGGAGTCCAAGAGAGCACAATTGGCCTCGCTCTCCCTGGGTGGGTTGGATGGCCTCACGTCTCCCCGCATCACTCAACACGATGCTAGTCAGCGCAGGCGTCTGTTAGCTGACGTAACAGATCTGGCGGTTGGTGCTTTCCTCCGAGCGCGTTCAGCTGTCCAATGACGCTGTGTGAGCGGCAGTTCGAAAACATGCGGTGGCTGGTTTCACAGGTCTCGGAGGAAGACTGTGCTAGCCGTCACCCTCCTAGCGTTGGTAATATTGTGTGATTGAAGTCCTAACTAGCAGGTGGAATTGGAAACGACTAAACTGGGGAGAAAACTGGGTAAAAATCCAAACAAAATTATCAAAAAAAAAAAATAGCAAACTTAACAATGAAAATACAGTATTATAATGCTAACAAGAGTTTAACTGCAACAAGCGTGAATATTCTTTTAAATTAAATTGACCCAAGACTTGGAAACATATTTTTATTAGGCCATTTCTGAATGCCTAGAAGGTCCTGAGGGTTTCCCACTGGTAGATAGAGTATCATGAGATTGTAATCTTCATAGTAAAATAAGGCTAAGACTACAAAAGCCTAGGGTCAAGAGGGATTTTGTTTTTTTTGTTTGTTTGGTTTTTTTTTAAATAACACTACATAAAAAGTTAAAGTATCTCACATTAAGGGAGAATATTCACACCAATTCTTACAGCTCATCTTATTTATGTGTTTGTTATGGGCATGAATTTAGTTCATGGATAGATTTTGCTTCAGTTTAAATTTTTTGTAGACTAGATATTACTTTATTCAGCCAATAAATAATAATAACTGGAAAACACCAGGAATGAGAATGAAAAGCCAAATCTTACCCTCAGTTCACTGAGAGAGGCATCTGGGTCAGCGACAACACTGGACATGTCCCCACTGCCCCGTCTGGAAGAAGTGCCTCCCAGGGAGGCCAGAGACGCAGCAGAGAGGCCTGGAGTGGCACATCGAGAGGACGGCTGCAACACACAGGGTTGCAGACGTCAGTCAACAAATACTAGATTTTTAAAAATCACCGAGTATCTAAAAAATACTACCATGTTTTTTAAACATCTAGAAATTAACGTATTCTACAGCAACTGATTGTTTTGGGCGCCAACAATGATAATTTACACAAACTACTGAAACAAATCTGAAAACATAAAAATTTAATCTCCCAAACCCCTTTAAAATCTGCACAATTCACATGAATGGTATATTCATCTTTCAAAACAGTGAATGTATGCTTCCAATATTGTCATTTGTCACTAACAGTTGCAAAAGAAACGAAAAACAAAAAAAAAACAAAAACACAAACAAAAAACAAATAAAACAAAAATAAAACTTAGCTAGCTGAGTATACATTATATTATACTATACAAACAGCAGATTTACCAAACTACACACAAACCATACTTCAAAAACACATCAAACCCAAACCATCCATCAACGCCTGATTTCTGCTTCAGCACAATGAAGAAAACATTGCGGCCAAAGTGTGTGACCACAACTTAGATCTTTTTTATTTACTGCTGATAAATGAGACTTTGAAACTTGTGGTTTAATGACTTTACCTCAGACAACACATACATGTGAAGATTAGGGATGATCACTCAAAAGCTAAAAGACTAATCATTACAAAAGTAAAATTTCAATGAGAAGAAAGTTCTAAAAAATGTTCATATGTATTGCTGGAATGCCAGTAATTGTGACATGTTACCTTTTAACAATCTCAGCTTAATTGGTAGTTGATTTCTCTCACAGCTATTTTTCATTCTTTTTCTGATCAACGGTACTAATAGCTTAACAAAGACATCAATAATCTCAGAGACAAGCCCTAACATGATCTTGACCAAAAAGTATGTGTACATACTCACCCGACTGAAGGAGTCTGAGTACTGCTTGTCACACTTCTCCTCCAACTACAAGAAAAGGGAGAAAATAATAATCAGCACATATTTTCAGCTTGAGAAACAATCACATAACGGTAGCACCTTCTACCTGCAAATAAGAAGGGAATTAGAGCGGAAAGTTGAAAGTGGATCATTTTATGTTTCCAGACTACATTCATTCTTTAAATACACCGCAAAAAACACTGCTCCTGCAGTCAGTTGCTTGACATGTACAATATCTCAAGATAAAGACTGTCCAAGACATGCTCAAACAGCCTGACAGCTTCCAAGACACTGCGGTAAATGAGATCACATCTTTAGGACTGTCATGACACCAGAATTTTAACTTCAATACGGATACCAGGTGTGGCATCACAGCAAACTCAAACCAGAACAAAACATTATACACAAATTATGAACATTACAGAGATCAGGAAATACAACGTAGCTTTTATGCTTTGGATATGATAATAGTGCATCTTTGCCAACCCATTAGCATGAGCAATTTGATTTGTTTTCAGGCAGAATACATCATCAACATAGAGTTAGCATCTTAAATGAAGAATTAAAAGTAAAGGATGTTAGAACTAAACCTCTAAAACCATTTAGAATATCATCACTCATGTCAACAGTAAGAAATTTCAGTACTGCAGAGATAAAACAGGGAAAATATGCAGTACTATGAAAACAACGAGACATGTTAGATGTTTACATGCAATTTCAGCCTTTTTTGGGTTATTACAACACACCACAAGCTAAATTATGACCTTCAAATTTATATACCTACAAACTAACACAAACACAGGAGTATCAAAACCAAACTTCCGTCATTTAACATCATTCAGTTATGATTACACTAAATATCTCTAGTTTGAAATGGGGATGGACATTAACAATTTTTACTATTCGAACATCCGCATGACGAAACATACACTGCTGTTTACAAGTTTGGAATCACTGTTCAAAAGTTTGGAATCAGTGTTTTCAATAATATACCAATTTTGTTGCAGATACAC